>JAANSN010001607.1:0-31718 GCA_036850665.1 Dicranocentrus wangi
CATAAATCTTTACGGGAAATACGCTTCCAAAACAAGCGGTCATACACTGCAGTTGGTTGGTTGGAGCAATCAATCATAAAAAATTCCGTGTTCTACGTCACCACGTCATTTACGTACCACGTCCAAGTCTTAAACTTTTGCAAGCATTGTATAAAAAAAACTTTAAAAAGTTGCTCCTTTTGCATTCGAAAAGCCAAATGAGATTCATCATGTAGACCATGTAAATGCAAACAACACACTGCATGTTGGCAAGTCATATTGTCAAATATAATGCGTTGTAGAATGTGTGCCGAAGGAAATACTGTAAATATATCTGTGTCTACAACACTTAATAGAAAATTTATAATATATGTGTGCGTTGACAAATATAATAATATTTTGAGGAGGAAAATCGAAGGATTTTTTTCGCATACTACTTACCTCCCGTCACATTATCGAGTATAAAAGCGTTAAATGCCCAATTGTTTATTCTTTCAAGGACGAAATTAGTTTGGTATGTGGAGAGGTCGTCAATTAGTGTTGGATCTTTGAAGAGATACGTTCGCACATATTTCCGTCGTCTTCGACGCCTTTGCACTGTCAGGAATGGACCTGTATGAAGGGGACGGTTGTGTCGACAGTCCAATGTCTCGAGGAGGATCCATTCTGACTCTGATATGTCATGATGATCCACTTCTGCCGTGGGTTCGCTCATATTGCCTGCAACATAAAATAACAATTACTGTAAAAAACGAACTTTACTCTTTCCGTAAATATGTTTCGATTAGGAGAGCTTCAGTGCACAACACATTACCCCGTGGCCCATTTCCTAACAATATTTCACTCCATTTGGATACACATCACACAAGAAACATATGGAAACGTAGGCATGCATAGAAAATTGAATCCAGAGATCCAGAGGCAAACGTAAAAGTCGTAAAATTCGAAATTAAATCAAGGCTTTGGGCCGTAATGAATTTAAATTTTTCCACTAAACTACCAAACGTGTACCAAAACTGGCTGTTATTTGCAACTCGGAGGAATATGACTCGAAGATAAAATACACCCCTCATAAAAAACTCGAACTCGCTATACGCATATATATAGTTCCATTAGTAAATCTATCACGATCCTGAAGGGAAGATGAATCCAAGGCAGTAGGCATAATAGACAAGAATATATACCCTGAGGGAAGGAAAAGTACTCTTGGTTTGGAAGCGCTAGTCTTTCTCCAGCGTTTACTTTCTTGAAGACTTTGTGGTACACACTAGCTGGCAAAAGGATGAAATTGAGGCAGGAATTTAATGTATTGGGGAGAACAAGCGAAGCAAGTTAACTGAAACAAAATTACTCTCCTTCTGGTTCAGTTAAGCTCATACATTTAGAGAATTTATGGAACTCGTGTCTCTCCTCCTGGCTCACTTTGGGATGAATATAGACTAAGTTATTTCCTCGGGAGTTTTATTGACTTGAAAAGGATTCCAAGTCCGAATTCATACTGATGTTTTGTCCACAATCATCAACAAACGTGGAGTGGAGCTATACCTTTATATTATACTGTATATTATATCCTCCTTATAGACACTCTACTCTAGTCCACTCTTCCCGTGAATCCGATGTGGGAGTGACTGTCTAAGCCTTTAAAAGAAATACACGTATGTGGAAGTTTAGGAATTCGCTCGGGAAACTATATGACGCTCCCTGATTCAATATGAGCAAACCGTACACAGTTTCGAAGCAGACTTTTTTAGTATACACACACGCGCTCATTGGAAAATACTTAAATTTCAGTGTTGAATCTGGAGAATGTCCAACGGCAGACCTATCAGAAAAACACTCAGAAATAGAACACAAAAAAGAAGACTAGCATTCCAATACAAGCATATAGACCTTGTACAATGTCTACATGTTCTAAACTTTTCAAGTATAGTAAGTATATACTTGGATCTATAGAGTTGTCGCTTTAATGGTATATGTAATAGTCGAAGAACGCCTACAGCTCTCATTCTTTCTAGCCTAGTGAGTAGATATATGTAGAGCTGACATAAATAAAATTAATCATTTGAGAATCATTAATTCAACGAATTCCATACTAGCTTTTTCTTATATTCTCACCGAATTTCCAAGGACGTGACATGACTTCTCCAGGGGGAAATGACGAAATACTAAGTATGCCACTCTCTTTCCTCCAAAATCCTTCACGCTCCTCGTCCTTGCTTGTAGTTAGCGGGACTAAAGATGGCCATACGAATAATCGGTAAAGGCAGGGACTCGACACTAGCAAGTTTTCCGTCATTTTTATTAAATACACTTAACTACACACCTTAACCCGGATTTTTTATTGTGCTATTTAAGAGCGAGTTGAACACTCTCAAAATTTTATTTGACTAACAGTAGGTATGCCACGTTACGGTTTGCGGTACGGAAATGCTGAAATGCATGTAGATTGTTAAATCTGACAATTAAAATGCTGTATCCATCTAGGGAACAATTGACAGCGGCACTAAACTTTAAACTGGTGGCGATATTCTGAATACAACTGCACTTTTATAGTATGCTGCTGTCCGTACATCCCTGAATGAATTTATGGAGCTATTAGCTCCGCCTATAACCTGGTTAGCTTATAGGATGACGATGTAGTCGGAGATGAATCGATTAACTGTTTCTTACGCGATATTATTTTCTTAGAATTATACCATTACGGCAAACACGTACATCTTACATTACAGGCGCGATGTACTTTCTGCCAACTCTCACCGGGATAATGTGGAAAAGTATTCGCATCATGGCAGTAAAATCGGCAGGCTAATGTTATCCATGCACATCTCGTAAAGTTACGTTATTATGCACGATCAGTACATATTCATGAATGCACTTAATACATTCATGTGATGGTATAAAATACCAAGGTCTTGTTTAGTTCGATCATTGCATGAATCATTTTCATTTGCGTTTTTTCATTTTCTTGCAAAACCAATCTGAAATCATACGTGCATAAAAAATAGCTGCCATTTGAGATGTACGGATCTTCTTTCTCTCCAAAATCAAAAAAAAAATTAATTTGAGTGGTACGAAATAACATCATATTCATTCTGATTTCCTCTGAAAAGAGTCGAAACGAGAAAAGGAAATTGCAATGGTAATAGCAAAATTGCAATTTTTTATCTTATTTTTGACTTTCTTCGCGAAATAGAATTTAAATTACACGGCATCCTGAAACTTTAGGACAGATGCTCAAATTCTGACAAGATGAGATTATGAGATCTTGGTGGTGATTCAATGGCTGTGCGGCGAAGAATCCTGTTGACAGACAATGTTTTTTTCTGGAGATGAAAAATGTACATGTATTTCACACAATTCCAGGAACCATTCATGACCTGGAATACATATGAATGAAAGTTGCTAGATGATGGTAATATAATATGTGATGATGAGAACTCAAGAAGATTCTCCAAAGCACTCAACAAGACAGGATACCTCTTTGAATGCAAAGCCCGAAAAAAGGTAAAATGCAAAGCAGAAGTAATCATGTTAATGCTACTGCCATGTATCACTCCGTCTCCTGCTACATCACGGACTACCTAATAAAGCTCCACGTGTATTATCCCATTTCCAGCAGACTTGTTTTACCATGTCCGTAGACAAGTGTGTGTTTTTTTCTGCGGAGACGAAACACGAAGGAAAAACATTCCTCTTGTGTGTTATACTTTAGCATTTCACAATCATGCAAATTGATTTGAAAGAAAAGAAAGAGTGAAGTTCTTGAAGCCAGTTCATGGCCAGCAAAGAAGGCAGCATGAAAGCGAAAACGTTGGGACAAAGCCGTATTGTGAGAATGGGTACATCATGGAAGACGTGTGATTCGCAGACTCCAGAAAAAAACTTGCTTGTTCCTGCTTTTTTTCTCTTCATCTCGCTCCCATTTTCCCACTTTTAGAATTTCTGTTCTCAGACCAACTAATGAAGTTGGTAATAATTATGAGTTCAAATCGTTTCCCCAGGGGAAAACAAGATCCTTCTCTTTCGTATGAAAAACTTGGAAAAGTCTGGAGAACAGATAACCAGAAGGAATTAACTTATTCTGAAATCAGATTTTGTTGCTGGTTATCTTCAGCTCTCTTCTGAAAGAGTCTGCTTTGGAGAAGTGGATGGATATATGAGAAACAGGCAAGTTTTTTTTATCTTGCTTATACGATGATACCAGACTCTACAAAGAAAAGATTGAGCTAGTCACCTCTACGGTTAATTTCAAGGAGAATTATGTCTTAATTAATTCTCGACAGTATGGCTGGATTATGTTATGTGATGATGGGCAACTTATATAGAGACAACATGGAGGTACATACATTTTAAAACATTTTTCGTGTAGTAGTATCCATAATAAATATACAATTAGCGTGTATACGGGACGGACAGGACTTTGGTATTCTCGCATGGGATAATGAATGTGCTTGACTGATGGCGATCGTAATGGAAGGTATGGAGAATAAGGTAAAATTTCAATGGAAACTGCTTTTCCCTTTCTCAACTTATTTTGTATATGGCCGGCTAATTAAATTCAAAGCAGGAGATTAATTTTCTTCCGTAATTACACCAAAATCTGTTTATTCCTCAAGCTCCCATGTCCACAGCACTGAAAAGCGAAGGTTTTTCCCTCTCAAAGGACTGAGGTAGGAAAAGGTTTTTGATAGATATCTGACAAGCTATATATAAGATCTTGGAGAAGCATCGCTTTCAACAAGACACAGCATACTTTCCAGTGGAAAAATCCCCAAGGAAGATCCACAGGTAGACGGTGCAGACTATGAATTTACTTGTGTTTAATTAACACATTTTTCCACAAACGAAATGTCCGCATTCAGAGGTATGCACACACACCGACCGACTACATAGTATGAAGTTATATAGCTTTTGTATATAAACAGATAACATCGTAATTTCAAAAATTAAATGTGAAAGTTATTTGGCTTTTCGCCTGCTTTAAACAAGAAGCCGAAAGCCCAACCGACCTAAAGAAAGACCGCCTCCGTTCTGACGTTTTGTGTAAAACAAGACAAATTTCAATCACAGAACAGAAAAACTTGTAAACTTTTTACTTACTAGCAACTGGCAACTCGGCTTGTGTTTTATGAGACACTGTTGTAAATGGACATAATAGCTTGAGTGAATACATAATCCTTACATTCAAGTGGCATTCGAGTTACATTCGACTTAAAATCCTGTGTAAACTACAAGAAAGGGAAGGCAGCAATCAGTCATCGCATATTTACTTGTAAGCTGTTTCAACTTACCCTCCGCAAAATATATTCCGAAACAGCGTATAGCTTTCTTTATAGGTTCATGTTTCTGGCTTGAGTTGGAAACGAGAGAAACAAAAATTCATTTGAAGTTTTCCCCACTTTTACACAGGATGTAATATGTTCCCGTTGCGTTGCTAGAAATGAATTATACATACGTTCTTCTTGTATACAATTTTTTGTAGCTTTTGTAAAAACTTTGGACTCTGTTTAATACAGACTTATATCAACACAGATGTAATCAAAGTAGGCAGTTGTTGTGTTTTAAACAGTTGTTCCCATTTCCCATTCAACAAAAAGGGAATTGAACCTGCGAAGAAGTTCATTCGTCGGTGTAGCACTAAGCATGGGCATATTATTTAGGTCTGTCGTGATTTAGAAAGAAGCCGATTGCAAATTCGACTCTCAAATCCTTCCAATCCTTTCTAGAATAAACTTTGTAGACCGTATTCTGAATACTACTACTGCGTATTTACCATTCCCATTCCTAACTAGGTACATATTATATTATACTACTGCTGCCACGTATAAACATTAATACTTGAAGCAAATTTTCGACACGCGCGTTTTATACTTATAAGCATTTACACGGATTGACGGATATAAATATAATGAGTAAGTTTGCCAAGAAGGGCCAACCTGGCTCGGTCAGGTATACTCGATAAAATGAACATCGAGAGAGAACATCAAAAGCAGCCGATACGAGAATAAAGTTGTTATCATTCAGCTGGAGGGCCACCCTAATACAGGGAAAGAGGAGCTACAGTTAAAACTTGATCTGACCGAGAGAGCTCATTCATTTTGGTGAATCCCAAGGTTCTCAGGTCGATGTTTTTATGAGCTGCACTGAGCAGTTTTCTCTTCTCGGGGTGCTTATAAAAATACGATGTTTATAGTCTTTCGTACTACTAACTATCATAGTATTGAAGACAAAGCGAGAAACTACAACTGGTAGTCGCGAACCTAAACCGTATGCTATTTTGATTCAGTCATCATATACTTAGGTTTACTACCTACACCTAGATACACAGAGCTTCTACCAGCAATCTGAGGACCTTACGAGTACCTATAAGTAGGCTAAAAGTGTGGCATCGCATTATTGTTCCACATTAATACAAAAGCAGTGCTGTATAATACACGGACTCTATACCATTTACTTCTATCTTCCCATCATTTACTCCGCTCCAGTAATGCATCCTAAAAGGTGCTGTGAGAATGGAGCAGTAAGAATGTCAAAATATACGATTTCCTCTGTAATAAAAAAGATTGATCTCAAGATAAAACCAGAAGCGACATTCACACTCGATCAATAGCTCCCGTCTTGTGGAAGAAGACGCAGTATTATTCATTCTCTAATGTGTTCTGCTCGGGATATAGGATGTGATACGTATCTACCCAAATATAGGTTGAACCATACTCATTCTGGCAAAAAAGCAACCTGCTAATGAGTACAAGCATCAATTCATTACTTCTTTATTTTCCAACTTTCCTTCTTTACAACAAAAAAGTAAGTAATCTTTGTAAGTAATCACGCCCTGTCTTAATAGGTATCTATCTGCGACGATTACCGATGGGGGATATATAGAACCCGAAAGGGCATGAGAAGAAAAGTTCGACACTTTATTTTTGGACAAGTGCCTCCAAAAATGTAATATACTCTAGATTCAAACTATTGTTTCTTGTCAGCCTGGCGTGTGATCTGGATGTTTTAACATGACGTCATAGTCGCTGATCACTTCATCCACATATACTGTCACATATCTCCGCTGTCGCAGTATATGGGACTTTTCTTGTAGCGCATGGACTACATCCTTATTTGGGCGAAATTTTTTTCCAAGTTCAGGCAGGGGACCTCTTGACTTCTCCAGGATGAAGTACAACTTTCAAAATAAATTATTTTTACGGTTGTAAGATAGCTCTATATGCTTTGATTAATCTCCAGCAGTTGTCGGAGTTATGGGATTTCATTGTGCTGTGGGAAAATGCAATTTGACTGCTTAATTCCCAATCTACGTGATCTCATAATTAGGTTATATGAATCAAAACGATGAACTTAATATCACCGGGTATCAATTTTGTACATTTGCTTTATGTGTGGTATATGCAAAAAGAATCTTTCCATACATTTTCAAACTCGTATCAAACTGGTATACTCCAGAATCGGATGGGAATCTCATTTGTGGCTTTCCCAGCGGTAAAAAGAAAGAACCGGTTATGAAAAATGGAATGATGATGCAAATTGAGAAGAAGGGAGCGACTTAACAAACGGAGACATTCTGGCAGGCTGGTTGTGGAACACGTAAGATGAAGTTGACTGGTAAATCGAATAAAAAAGTTAGCAGCTGGAGCCATTTTGCCTCGCAAGAACTATATTCTTCTCGTTCACTTCGCCGAGAAGACCCTCTCTCTTTGACGATGACGGAGGACTTGAGTGAGAAGTACGATATACAGCAGCATGCAGCATGGTTGAATATAATGATGATTAGAGAGAAAGGACCAGGATGACATTTCATCCCACGTACGACGAGCCGTGCGTGTGTTTCTCATTTCCAAGACTTTCATCTCTTGGAAGTTTTCTCGTATAGTTAAAAGAAGAAGAAAAAATCATATTTTGCTCTCTTCACTTCAGATAAGTACCTACCTACGCTAAGCTGAGGTACGAGTGGTTAAATTTTTAGAGAAAAAAGCAAGCCTGATATCTCCAAGGGGGAGGATGAGCCTGTAATTGTGGAAAACTTGCGAAAGATAAGTATCCACAAATAATGTAGTACTTGGAACACAAATATATGCAGGTAGACATTGGTCTCGTTTTGCAAACGAGCCCTACTTAGAAATGCTTCTTTTATAATGATTCATCAGCCGTATGATCCATATGAAAAGTGGTTAATTCCAAAAATTCATCGTCTTATAATAATACGTATAATATGATCCATAGAAAATTGGACAAGGTTTGTGAGCACGGGATATATAGAGTTACGCCTGCACGGCAACAGGGAATTTCAGAGTGAAAGGAATTACAGGTGAGTGAGCATTAAAAATAATGATAACGGTAATAATCAGTTTCTCGATTCGAGTCTAAGAAGGATAGAATTAGATCCGTTGCTTTTAAACGTGATCCAAAAAGAATCCTGTAATCCGCTTGGCAGCCACGTCAAATATGTATGGGGCTGGGGATGAATACAGGGTTCATTCGTAGCTCTCATCATGTAAACAAGCAGATATCGCATTTCCTCCGCTTTCTCCCACACGCAGTACCTTTTTATGATTCCGAATGGAGCAACTATATGTATATTACGTATGTACGTATATGAACTTATATTATATGTTTTCCCATTGGCATAGATCGGTAGCTTTTTCAGTGGAAGATTGCGATGTGCGACAGAATGATTTTGCAGTAAAGCAATACTTACATCCACTACACTTCACAATCATCATCATCGTTAAGTGGTATGAATTCTATGTGTAAAACCACTAAAACCGTTCCCACTAGTGGAAGAGTAAAGCCTCTACTCCACTCTGCCTGTCATCTTCCCTTAATTCCATTTTGCTCAAGTGAGCCGGATTTTTAGAAAATCCTGTAAAATGACGAAATGGGAAAAGTGTGTCGAGAATAGAGAGCGACAGGTAAGTACAAGTGGACCAAATTGAATCTTGCAAAAAGTGACGGTACAATTATACTGAAACGTCAGCAACTTTTCCCAATTGTGAAAAAAGATGAGGAGCACTAATGTACACATCCTTTATTACAAAGTTCGACGGGGTGAAAGTAGACTTGTAGAAAAGAGAATGACAGTGTGCAGAAAAGCGATAGATTTCTACTCGGAGTGGATATCATTGGAAGTTGAAAGCGTATTATACTTTACGTTTTTGATACTACAAACTGGGTGGTGGTTACCAACTTTTTTTATTAGTAATAACAAAATTTATCACAAAACCTTAGTCACGTGCCACTGTTAAGCA
Organism: Dicranocentrus wangi; assembly: GCA_036850665.1. Taxonomy (NCBI): domain Eukaryota; kingdom Metazoa; phylum Arthropoda; class Collembola; order Entomobryomorpha; family Entomobryidae; genus Dicranocentrus; species Dicranocentrus wangi. Next base: position 9,237 of record JAANSN010001607.1, read on the forward strand.
ATATGTCCTTGACAGCCTTGATGGGAAATCCCACATTTGCAACATTTAGTTGGTAAAGCTAGCCCTTCTTACAAGTGGACTTAAAACCCTCATTCAGGATTGTTACTACCAATTTTGAATTTCGCAAAAATAGCTTTTAACAAGCCCCTCAACAACAGCCATTTGTTACTCTGAAGTGACCCTTACTCAATGGAATTGTTTTGTTGGCTCAGCAAAACAGGATAAAGGATTTTATCAGATTAAGTATTAAAGAAAGCAATCGTTGGTTTTCAAGCGCAATACCAATCATGCTTGGAATAACATGTGGTACAAGGTACAAGTGAGAACAATCACAGGATACTAAAAATCTGCAATTGAATATCCAACCCGATGGAATTAAGCAGTTTACAAACGTTGGTTTCCTGGTAGTTAGTACGGTTTTACAGCTTCATTTTGTCCATTATAAATTGCAAACCAATCGGTCATAAATATATGTACTAGATTTGTGTGGGGAAAATGCTCTGTGTGCGAAGTGCACGTTATACTTACATAGATGTACCATAGAAATCGCAATAATACATAGGTAATTCTTTCATTTCCAGGCCCTTTCCAGACAGACATCAATACAACTCCCGTCTTCCTTTTGTTCCTTTTGCACACCACTGGACCACTAACAAATGTAAGTGTGTCACACGAATGAAAAAATAAAACAACTTCAAACCAAAAAAATGCAGCTCATATTGTATGCCTGTAGATGCGAATTTAGTCAAACTTTACAGAGAAAATCCACAAAAATAACAACTATACTTTAGTTTGTTATAGAAAAATAAACTTTTTCAGATTGCTGGCAATTGCTTGACAGTAAAATCCATTGAATATGACGGCAATATATTTTTTCGAATTTGAGTTATACGTATCCAAACCAGGAGGTACGTAAATATGGACCAATGTTTCTTTTGTTTTTTGTTCAAAAGAAAACGGAATGAGTACATCTGTGACGTTTTGTGCAGTCCGATATAGGATGCGTATGAAATACTTTTTGTTTGTAGCATAGATTTCCTGTGTTATATCCGAAGCGTTTTGTAGTCACTTTTTTCACCCGGATTCCCATCGATTTCGTGGCAAACTATATGAGTGGGCACGTCAAACATTCAGCAAATTCAAAGGAACCCCGGACTACAAACGTCACTTCACAGAGAGAGGACTAAAATTTCAAATACTTTTTGTCAGTCAGTTAGTGAAATTAAAACTTGCTGGGGGAGGACATCCTATATTCTCTTATCGAGGAAGCGGAGCGTTTACACAACCCAGCTGTACAGTTGAGATGTTTTCGTCAAAACAGGTTCATATTCTTTTTATACAGAAATTTCACAGTTCCTTTTGAAGTCAAGATAAAAGGCGTGTACACAACGGTAGTATTTGCTCTTGCTCGTATCGTTTACTTTTGTCATTTTATTTCGACTATAATTTAAGGCGGTATGGTGTCAACTTATTGTACAGATCGGGAACAAAGGGAGACATATTTAATTAAATAAAAAACTCCCTGCGAAAAAAACTTTTCCCCGAGTTATGGTGTACTGTACGCCTATGGAGAGCATGGGGAAATGTCAAAATCCATATAGCACATTTGACATGCTCCTTGTCAGCTAGAATATGTGACACGCCCGTAGAAGAGCGCACACGCCTAATTCCAATTTTTCTTTGAAAAAAATTCTCTCAGATGAAAATTACAATATGCATGCAGCAAATTTCACAAATCAAGCTTGGCTTAATGCAACCAAGGATAACTTACGCTAAGCAGCATAAAATGCCAAAAGTGGACTCTAATGCACATCCCTATACATTTTCAACCACAAACAATCCCTAATTCGATTCGATCAAACAGCCATGAAGTAGGGTTAATGGAATGAGTTAACATTTCACATCGATAGGTAATGTCTCACAAAAAATAGTTTTGGCACGGCCCCCAGACTCCAGATGAAATTACCTTGAATCTACGAAATTTGTAAAAGTTGTGGTTAATCGGCAAAGACGGCAGGCCTCAGTACGTATCATATCACTGCTGAAATCACAGAATGGCAATGAATTTGATGTTTCCCATTCTAGCACGCACTCATCATCCTGATGAGTCTGCAGTTAAAATCGTCCACTACTACTTCATTAAAATTAATGATGTATATCACAAGAGTCGCAATAGATTGAGCAAATCATGCCCATTCAATGTATGAGTATTGCACTCGCATCGCATCCAAGTGGTTGCATTATATTCCACAAGGAGCAAACGGTGGTAGTGACTTTTTAATGAGTATGCTACACTATGTGTTTATCTATGAAAGTGCACAACATACGCAATACACACCACCACTGCTACTACTACTACTCCAACGAAATACAATGGACGTTGACCTTTAAACTTGTTGAATAATGTATTTAAATGTTGTGATTTGCAATGGCACACACCACCAGCAACCCCTGCCATATTATTAATGACGCAGATAGGAGTATGACAGTGCCACTGCTAAAGGCATTTTTTCATCTTTTGTACTCGTTTATTTCACTACTACTACTCTACTACGGACTGTGAGTCTCCCCATCAAAAGGTTGTAAAAAAAACTAAGGGAAAAGGACGACTTGGAATGGTGTATGGATATGGAGGAGAACACATGCGGTATCAAATTTGACTCTTGGTCACGACAATCTAGTACAACATTGTTGTTTTCCATCGTCGTCCATCACATAATTACCTAATATTGATAGGGAATGAATTGCAATTCAGAGTACATTTATTTCGACCCTGGTTCACCTTGCAGCTGTCTTACTTAACAAGAGAGGTTGTGATGATGCTGTCGGCAACATAGGACCCTGTACAGTATGATACAACCCATAATTACATGACAATTGGACAAGATCTTTACTGCTAGATATACAGATTTTTTATGTGGCTGTACTACCATTTAGTCAGGGTCCGCACATGAGCATAAATTGCAAACTGTCTTTCAACTTTAAACTCAAATGACAACCAAGTGGCCGTGACGTGTCGTTTGCTTCCGATGGAACGAAGAGGAAAGGGGGAAAATAGTTTCTAATTATTCCTGTAATTGTTAACATGCCCTCGGTCACTTTTAATAGAGTGAATTAATAGCTACCTTTACATCATTGCAGATTTATCACCAAATATGTGCACGTCACATGTTCAGGATATAGGAAATAGCGAGGCGCTCGTCAATATATCTGCGCTTACTCTGGCTGGTGATGTGGGAATTTAAGTAGGATACGGAGTCGTAGTGAAATATGTGGGTTACTGTAAATTAAGTGATAGTGCTGATTGAAAGCTGTGGCTTTCAATTAATCATCTATTTATATGTGATCTGTATGCCATCTCCCCTGATATATGACTCTGCACCAATGTTCGCTCTTCCGGTAAACGAAGACTGCATAATATAGGCGTGCCTATATGCACGAACGAATATATAGTTGAACACGAAACTGGAACTCATCCATAATCCATACTTGTGTGTAATCTGATCTAAAAAGATGGAAAGAAGCCAAGGCTATACGATTTAGTTTGCGATTGGCATGCAAAACCATACCCGACCCTACATGACAGTGTTGCTTTTACCTTGCTTACGTTGCATCTGGCAGGGTATTATCGTTTGTGAAAATCGTGCTGGTATAGGCACGAGAATAAATCGAGTGCTAAGGTATGCGAGGTAATATAATGTTAACAATCTAAATCAAACATGATACTTCATGTAAGTTATTGTAGGTCATACATAGTCAGCGATATTTTTTTTTCAAAATCGGAAGGGAGATAACGTGTGCACTGTACAAACAGCTACTTTCTAAAACATTGTTTTTTAAATACTATAAGCTCTTACCTGGAATCCGTATGTGGAGAGCTGGAGCAGGAGTGGTGGAGCTGGTTGCCGAGTCTTTTTCCGGTCTTTCAAACGTTAACCCCTGAAAACAGGAACAACACAATTTGAAACACTCTCGCCACATTGTTTCTTACAAATCCAAATTACGTAGTTTCACTCGTTGAGTTAAAATTTCTGCAAGTTTTCACGACTGAACTGAACATATTACTTCTGAACGGCAATACCAAAACAACAAGTTTTGCGAGATGTTTGGCGTGGATGTTGTCGCAAAATGAATTTCTACTACATGCATTTCCAGTAGCCTTGGATGTGTACAACCGATCCGAGTGATACAAGATACAATAGGAGAATGCGGCGTCTCATGTTGAATGTAGGTAAACACAGGCCTGATATGCATAATACATGAGGAACCTCATTCATTAGAGCTGTGGCATGAATTCATTCAACATGTGCGACGTCCCATCTTTATCGCAATATGTGAAATTTTATCTTTTGTTAAAACAAATAAATCAATAACGAACGGGATTGGACAAGATAATATTGAACATCATTGCATATATGCATTACGTATTGGGAGATCTTATGAGAATCAATATAGGAATCTGTTTGCCATCAATATATAGGCATGTTTACGGTGTAGCGGTTCTTCATTCTTCTCCAACTGTGTACGAAAAGATACTGTGATTGTGATTGTAAATATGATGCATTACTTTCTATTACGAATACATTCCACTCGTCGTGTTTTGGAAAATTATGCATGAACTTTATCGAAGTCAAAAGACCGATCCCCAAAAGTTGAGAATTCCACTTTGTTTATCTAAGCATGATTCAAACTGGTTGTATTTATAAACTTCAGTTGGTGTGAGCGACATTACGTCCGCGTCCCTGACATCACCTATTGATGGTCTAATAATAATAGCATTAATATCTAGCATTGAGAACCATGTGGACTTATTGTGGACGTTTCAATCAGTGCTTCTATATACTGAAACTTCTTCAAACTACTCTCCATTGGACAAATGCGTACAACTGGATATTCGTAAAACATACAAAAACCTAATCTTGTAGCTGCATTTACCGTTTTAATGTTAACAAATTCTAGATAGCTGGGTGTTTGCACGCACATACATCCAAGAGTTATTCATACAGAGAGAGGATGATAATATTACACTACGACTACAACAATATTTATAATAACAACGTAATTTTAACACTGACAAAAGCTAATTTAACACTTCAAAAGTTTGAAGTGCATTACGTGTTAACCACGCAATTTACTGATCATACTAATTGATTGCTAGTCCAGTAGCAGCTTCTGATTGTGAGTCATTAGCAATACCGCTCCCTCTTGACTGACACAGGATGAAGTTATACAACTTACTCGAGTTATCGACTCTGTTATCCGCCGCTGTCGTCAAAGGGTTGATTCCTCAAACACAGGAAATTGCAAATATAATGCGTACTATCTTTGTTAAACTAAACTGCTACAATGCCACCTGTATGTAGAAAAGGTTTGGTTTTAACGTTATCACTAGCAATTAAACGGCTTACGAAGGGATACCCGGAAGAGATGATAGGGATTCTTTGCCAACAAATATCCCATTCCAGAAATACGTGCAGATCATAAGCACGCCTACCTTTTACTTTTACTGTGTCGTTATAAAATTTTGGACTTTACAACATTGGTTCTGGTTTGGTTTGAATGCGCATATATAGGATTCTGTTATTGCGAATATTCTGCAAATATAATAGACCATTGTAATGTAAATCATGTCGGTATATCCGTGTCAGGGTGTAAGCAAAGTGTAAAAAATGTTGTTACAGCATTAACAGCGTGATGGGGTAAAACCTCTTTTGCTAGCTATATAACATTATTCGATTCTCGGGAAACGCTTGCTGTTGTCGTAATAATAGATGAAATTATTGAATTGTCGTTATTATTGTATTTTTTCGTTCGTCATGCGCTTATTCCAAGAAATTATGCAGCAGTGCAGCGTGGTATATATGCAATTCACTCTTCACCATGAAATGAAATTTCTTCACAGGTGGCAAAACACTGGCAGACATGGAAATAGAAAATACGTATGAATCATCCAAAACATGCACAAACTCTCGTTGCAAAAAATCAGGATAGCCATATAGACGCAAACTCACAGACAAAAAGTTCCTGTGGTCATGTTGGTGCTAAATATATGTTTATGCTCCGTTTCCATTATAAATCTCTTCGTCACCTTGTTCGCTCTCCTTTCCTATTATTTCAAAGCATGGTTTAGATGCCACATTAAATCCTAACCTAAATCATATTAGACTCACCCAATATACTCATAACCTGTAAAAACAATGATCCTGCAAATTGGGTTCGTTCGTATATGTAGAATACCTATATACATATAAGTTTTGAAAAATAGTGCGAAATACGACAAGTCAGCTTAAAATAGTATTATAGGCATAACTATAACGAATGGATATCGTTAAGACAGCATGTAACGTACAGCAAGCAAGCGGATCGTGAATTCTGTTGGGTAAAGCATAAATCTTTATCGTACATGACATGTAAAATATGTAACTGCAGGTGACAGTGCAAGGTTTATATCAGTTATTTCAGCTTATAGCTTCCTGTTGCTGGCCTGGCTGCTTGTAAGTAATAAAAGTTTTTGCATGTCATCCTCCTGCTAAAAGAGATATAGGCGGATATAAAAACGCGAAAAAGTAAGTGGTTGTTAAAAATTAATGAATCATGGTTTTCCTGCAGAGTGTACCCCCTGTACTTTGGACATTTTTATGAAAATGCCAAACTTAGAACGACTCCTTCAGTGTGTAAAACACGCATACCTACCTATCTAGTCCCATCTAGCCCAACTCAGGATTTTCGAAGGTCTTTGATCGTGTTAGAATTTGCGCAACAATTGAATGCATCTACTATACGGGAACATAATATGTACACACGCCTTTAACAACCAATATATAGTCTTATTAAATCAATACCAGCATTGCATTGCCATAATTGAACACTAATGCCTTTGTATTTCATTAATTAGACAAATTAGGGATTTCCTGTTGTACTAATTAACGCTAATTAGCTCATTATTTGAAAAGCAATTCACATACCATTTCCCTGCGCTATATAAGAATCCCTGCTACTAATATCTACAGCTTAATAGGAGGAGGGATGCGAAAACATTTGAAAAGTTAGAAACGACTTGTGTGTGGAAGTCAACCTACAGCACAAACAGTCAATCGAGATGAGACGAGACAGCAGCAGCTTCCATCGAACGGGCTGTCGAAATGGATAACATGCTGTTTTCGTCTCCTTTTCTCTCGAATATTAATGGCGTTAATGCCAATAGGAAAAGGTCCTATTGACAACTTGTTACTCTGCTTGCCATTGAAAATATCATCCACGTCGAGATGGTGAGATGATATAACGATGTGAACAAGGATATAATATAATGGTGAACTTCGACGAGAGAGGATGCCGTATTTCTAGAGAACCTAGAGCGCATAAGTCAATCTTCATAATATGGTTGTCAGTGTTGTCATTTCATCTCAAGTCGTAAATCAAGCTAATAAAGACCCTTTCAATAAGACGATGGTCAATGAGTCAATGCCATCAGCCAGAACTAGTTGGATAGAAGATAGAATCAGCGTTGGAATTCTTCTGATGCGATTATTTTCACGCGACTTATTGCTAAAAAATAAAAATGTATCTGCCATTAGGCCATCTCAAAATATGGATGCATGCCTGTTGTAATCCAATTTTACATGCCATTCTCATTCTACTTATTCAGCGCGTCACTCCAGAGCAGAGGCTAAGATTTAAAAGGTGATAAAGGTTTAACGAAAACATTTTTTATGTGAAGGGTAATGGGCTACGGCGGACGGGGTGTTGTAGTAGTAATAAGGAACTGACTGACAATAGAATAGAATGTACTTTTTCTTTAACCCACACACAGATCACTAACTAGATGTGTATTTACGACATGGAAGACGGCTTTAGTGGCGATATTAATAGAGAAAAGTGGGCAATTATGCATACATAACAATTACAGCCACTGTCTGAGCCGCGCCTAATGCACCATGCCGTACACTGTTGATTACCCATATTTAAGCAGAGGGAGAGGCAAGAATATTTTGTAATATGACACCCGAGATGTTTTCCATGCAGCGTAATTTTCCACTGGAACTGTTACTTCCCGCGAAATTCCCGTCCACCAAGATTATCCCGAGTGTCTTTCAAACGACCGATGTTAATTTTGACAAGTACCTCTACAGACCACCACCGCCGCCACGTCACCACCGTGCCTATAGTGCACGAGGGCAGAACGGGAGAAAGCCATGTAAAAACCGGGGAAAAAATTCCTTTCCAACTGAGCTCGTTCAGTTGTCGTGAAAATGAAATAAAAAAGACAACAGCTGGGCTAAAGACTGATTCAGAGTGGGAATGGATGATGTAGTTCCACGAAATCTTAAATCCCCAAACTCACTCCTAAAATATTCATGCTCTTCACACACTCATATACTACTACTACTACTACTACTAGGCGTATGATAGTTTAGTGTACACGTCTACCCAGGGAAACTTTTTTTTCTTTGTGACACCAAGTCATGGTCGTCGTGATGCGATTAGACACTCTCCTCTCTAACGTGATTACAGAGGAGAGGAGAGACGTCAGAAAGAAAAGGGTGCATTATTTCCTATACAACAGAGCAGCCTTCATGCTTAGAATTCACCAGTGTGTCTCTCTGTCAACTAAAGTCGTTTCAAAAGTTGAGTTAGTTATGTGATGATGAAAACTCTTAACTTCATCAGCTTATATAAACGTATGCAGCACTACGTTAGCCCTGGCAGGCAGCGCAGAAACTCCTCGTTCTGCTGAACCATGAATTATTTAACATTTTCAGTACAACAGAGAGAACTCACAGGAGGAATAGCAGAACTTCCTACAAAATTATATTCATCAGGAACATCATCATCCCCATCATTCCTACGTGAATAATGATTATTTCAAATTACTACTTGAAAATGTCAATTCATTTACGCTCAAACTTGGCATTCCACTTTTATCTCTGATCCCTTGTGAGTCAATATATGTCTGTGTCGTTCCGAGTATTTACAGTAATACAAATATCACCTATATCTAACCCAAATGCAGAGAAGTCGTATTTTTAGATGGGTACAACATCTGTCTATTTTGAGTACCAACTCGTTTAATAAAGGTTGTTTCCTATTGTTAAAAGCAGACATCAGGAGGGAGGAATATTTTTACGAAAAAACACATCTTGAAGTGCACACGCATTTTTTTTAGCAATATGCATTTAGCTGTCAACTTAATCTCTCTCTGTGTGTAAAGGCTATATTTATAATACGGCAGACTCATCTTGTTTATCATGCTGACAGGCACGATATGATAGTCATGAATTGCAAATTGCACCGAAATATTAAACACATTTGCCTAACGAGAATATATAATAAAGCCCCACGTCGAATGACAACAACGACAACTGCATTTCTGGGAGGGGAACTCATGAACCGCTGTATAACATCATAATATTTTTAACAACTAAATGAGCCATCAAATTCAGAAACTACGTTGAATTGGATACTTCCACGACTTCCACTTATCCCATTGAGCTACTCGTCCTGTGCGACTCGACGGTGAGTCTGCAACATCATCTGTGTACACAGTGCTATAATACCCGAGACGATGTGCTATGCCACATTTTTTTAGCCTGTTGGAAATGGTAAAAGAATGCGATACGGAGGAAAATATGTGTTTTTGAAGTATGGTATTTTTAGCCAAAACTAATCGTTCACGGCTAAGCAAAGCACACGGCAACAGCAACGTGGAAAATATGAACTATGTGCATATTATTTCAATATTTCAATACCACTGTGGAGTCAGGCGTGCGGAAGACAGACTCATGGAAGCATGCGGATTTTGCAGTTGTTTGGTATAGAAAATATCAACAACTAACAATCCACATGCAGTCCACAGAACTAGAACGTTATGTGAAATGAAATGATACAGTCGTATTTTTTTTTAAATATTGTTTAAAGTTATAGGATGGGCTACAATATAAATTGTGGGTAAAGCATCAGGCATCAGCACAGCGCAGCACCAGGAATATTTTTTTTGCAGAACTCATCCGCTTCCGGAATAACATGGTGTGTTTGTGTTTCTTTTTTAAAAAAAAATTCCACGACGCATTTTATTCTTCCCGTGTAAATGCAAGCACGAAAACTTGTGCTGGTTGTACTAGAAATTCTCTATTACCTACACACCCATGTATACCGAAAATTGTGTGGAAATATGTGGTGATAGAATATGGCACGCTAGTGTGTTCTATCCCCAAAACTTTTTTGCTGTCTCCAACTTCCATTTCCGTCCTTCCTTAGATTTGTCTAGTAGTTCCGTATTCCACGCTATTATCACCAAAGCGTGAGATACCAGTGCATGCTCCTGTCTGCTTGTCAATTACTCAACGACAGAAAATGGCACAGAAAACTGAAAAATGACATGTATCACAACAGGCTCGTCACGAATCCTATCACGAGGAAACGAATAAAAAGGAGTACAAAAGGTCGTTGCACAAAAGCACCTTGCATGTACATAGGGATAATGCTCACTCAGGCTAGGAAAGATGAACCCCCCAAAAAAAGTACTCATTTCATACGTTTTTTTTCGCACAGCTTAACAAAAAAAATATACTTTATAGCTTCCACGTTTACATCGGGAGAAAATATGGCTTGTCTGGTGTCATCTAACCATAAATTCTAATAATGCACTGAGACGGCGGGTGGAAAAGTAAGGTGTGTGTGCTGTGCTTTTTCTCGTGATCGCGGTTTACGTTTATGAGTAAACTTCGGATCCCCGATACAGGGAAAGGGAAAATGCGTACCGAGAGTAAATTGTAAAATCCAATTTATCATTTACGTCCGCGAGTAACTCAACCCAGAGCAGAGATTCTTTTTCGGTCTTCGTCTTGTATAATTTATGTGGTGTTGAGGAGGAAGTGTAGAGATAGAGGTAGACACTCTACGTAAAATTAAACAGAATAAATCACTTTCGCCTAATGTACCTTAAATTGCCTTCGAATACTAATCATCCCTATTTCCCATGCTTTTCAAGTGGCTAATACATCATGAGCTTTTGAGAGAAGAGGAAAAAGGAGGAAAATATATCTAGCGTATGTTCACGGTTACCCATTCAAAATGGTAGTTTGAATTAATGAGCTTGACAAGCCAATTACATATCAAGCAAGGTCCATTAACTCCTTCAGATCATGTAGCGTAAGTAAAAGGATACTTGCAAAGCGTTACTACTGTGCATTTTCCAATAATATTTTTCCTATGTCATACGATACTACGTGCTTCACAAATAATTTTCCCTTACGCCGAGCGTATCCAGCAGTCCGCCTCCACATTTCATGGGAAAAGTTCCTCTATTCGAAAATCAGTGTGTGCACAAGAAGGTAAATATAGGGTGGATGCATTATGCATATAAAACCATTATCTTCCTGATTGCACTGCGTATTATGAACGTGCACAATAACCTGTGTGTAATCAGAGTAAAGAATAGAATGCGAGCAGGTTAGAAGAAAAACACATTTTGCGTACGTACCAAATGTCATATGTAGATTGCGGACGTGAGAACCCAAGGGAACATCAAAAATGCAAATGTAAACCACTTTTCTAAGTTCTCTCTCTCCTCTCCTCTACTCTTGGCGTCGTCCCACTACTGTAGAAATAGTAATCGTAATCGCAACACTATATGACCACATCACCATCATCATTTATGGCTGAAATGAACCACTACTGGCGTTCTCACATGCAATACGGAATACGGATATATAGAGTGTAGATTACACAATTTTCGCTCGTGTGGGCTCCTCTCGCTCAGCAGCAGTCGGTAGGTAGTAGTAGGGTTAACTGATTTTCTAGGGAATCAGGTTGTGATGATGAATATTTAATTATGAAATCCTCGTAATTTTAGGGACTCCTCCTGTACTCAATGGACGGGGAGCAGAAAGCTGGTCTTTGTTTGAAGAAATAATATTAATACTTCACTCGCAATAAATCCCTGTCCTGTCCACATCTGAATTGCTTCTCCCGGCGCAGCAGCAGTTAATCTCTAAATTCATAATAGGGATTTGGACACCATGTAAAATTGCACACTTGGGCACTGACAAAACACATGCGGGTTTATTATTCAGACGAACAAATTGTTTCCCGAGTTCGCGATTTCCGTGAAGGCAGGTAAGCGTGAGGTGGGAACGTGAAGCTATTCCATTGCAATCCAATCCCTTTGTGGCATGCATTTCAGCAGCAATGCCCATCGCCTTTCAACGCCGTAACCTTTCCCGATGACAATAATAAACGGTGTATGTTTATTTGATAAGTAAACAACGACGGGAGCAATTACTTTCGAGAAAAAAAAGCCTTGATGCACCCTCTTCACAGCAAGGGAACCAGTAGGCAACTGTTTGAAAGTAAATAGGAAAGTACATGAGGCTCACGACGATGCGATGTTTTTATGGCTAATCCTTCACTTTGGAGAGGACAAAGACACAGGACACACGGCATGGCACACGGCACGCAAAAATAAATGCACAATAATATGTAACTTGTAGTACTTTTTATCACTTTTGATACACTGTACTGTTGCTTTATTAGCGTTTTTTACAACCTCTCCTACACGACGAAACTTTCAGAGAGGTATGTTGACATAGACGGTGCACAACTGTAAATGCGAATTATAAACAGTCCGAGTGCCAAAGAGGAGTCTATTTTTTACAAAAAAGTTTTTGTTGCTTGGAATGTACAGGGACGTATATCAGTGCCATTAGGACAGAGGTGCAAATTCCCATTCACTTCACCACACACACGTCGGTGTGTGTGTATATGGTACGTATATGTGTTATATCGCTGATAACGTGTGGCGTTGGGATGGTATGGCGCTGCAAAAGTTGTTTTCCCCTGCACAATGCATTTAATTTTTGAATGCACACATGTGTATCTACTTTTTTTGCAGGTTTGGAATAAATAAGAAGGCTTTTTGTAAGAGAAGATAAAAACAAGAAATCCGTCGTGTCTTCACCTTTCTCGTGATGTGCATGACAGACAACACAAATAAGAATCACAAGACGGCGAGAGGCTAAGCTTATTTAAAAGTGATAAACAGAGAGGAGAAGTATGACTGTGGAAGTGTGAAGATATCTACTGACTCAAGGCATCTTAAGGATTTATTGGAGACGTGGCTCATATGATGAGTTCTATGTTACATGTTATGCCAGCAGCCCGTGCAACCACGTTTTGTTACGAAAACATCAAGAATGTCGCCGTGTATGTGTTGTTGTATAGGAGTTGTACATGTGAGTGGTGGCTTGGTGGTGGTGAATGATAATGGTATTATAATGCATTATAATATGGTTTCGCCTCAAGCTTTTAGCCAAGGGAGGATGGATCCTTTGTGAATAATGTAAAGTTACAGCCAGTCCTCATCGTTATCATCAATGGCATTAGCAAGTTGCGTTTATGTGTTAGCATGAAAATATCAAAGATACAGTGACTGCACATTTAACTTGGTTAGTTTAATATAAATGCATCTTGAGTCAACTCCACCACTGCAGAGACTGACTCGTGTGGAGTGGAGTGTATATATGATGTATTACACAAAGAGATTTGAGATTTGTAACGAATTGTATGTAAATAATATGGTGTGTGTATGTATGAAGCATACAGAATAGACGTTAAAGCAATGTTTCAATTCATGTAAGTTTGAGACAAGTTGAAATGTGGAAGGTAACTGAAATATACGTGCAAGTATTACGTGGGTAGTTTGTTCGTGGGTTGTGGTCGGCTTGTGACTGTGACGACTTTATATACGTTCCGATTTTCCTGCATTTTTTACCATGTGTAATAATAACGAGATTCATGTCTACGGAGTATTAATGTGTGTGGTAGATGCGTTCATGATTTCTGGAAGCCGATGTGTAATCAGTGAATTGTTTTGTCTGCCCATTTTTTGTATGAAAACGCTGTTGTGTTTGCTTTTGGAGTGAATGAGAAGCTACAAAACGTGTTTTTGTTCCGATTTCCAACTTTAAAGGGGTTTTCTGTTTTTAAAAATAAACTAAGAAGTCTATGCTGATTAAATTATATTTGAATTAAATATAGCTGAATTTTTGTTTGAATCAACGAATATAAGACGATAAAGTGTTTTTTCAGCACATTTTTGTACAAAAACATTTTGAAAGTTGCGGCGTATTACGTAAAATCACGGTATGCTACAATTAATCACCTTATCCTTATGGTGCTATGCTAGCGCTACAGACATACGTTGACAAGGGTTAGAATATGCAAATCCTGTTCCAGACGTATGTGAAAAAATCCCTTTTGTTTTTCACTGAAAGTATAATACGAGAATGCAACAAAATATCTTACTTGCTATCATGAAGATTAGCACGAGATCCCATGTTTCTTTATATTTCCACGAAAACAAAGGTGGCTAATGCCGCACTGGCATGAATAGACTATAGAATATTCTCTCTACCAGAAAGGAAACGGGAATATTCTCTCTTCTTAGAAATCCTTTAGTAATTATTAGCGGGGATCTCGGCCGGCGTGCATTAGCATTATAGATTTTCTCAGCATTTCTTTCGCCACGATTGCCAAAATATTTTGCGCAGTAAGTTTACAAAGTAAGTTTTCAGTATACCCGAGTATGAATATGCCGCTAATATTACATTATGGGAGCCACAACTAGCTTCAAGGCAACCCAAGGAGGAAAGGATACCAGAAAAAAACCTTCTTACGTCTTCTAATACGGATCTAATGTAAGTAATAATAATGACCATATCCCTGCGATGCTCGTTGTGCTGGAGAATAATACCTTTTTAAACACTACTCCAGGAATACCACCCGTATCCATTGGGAAATGACACGCTATCCGATATTAATCTTGAAAGTAAACAAAAACGCGAAAAGTTCTCACACTTTTCCGTCGCGTTGCGAACTCAATCCGCTATCCCAACAAAGTCATTAGCATTGCGGCTACCCTGTAAGTATAACCTTTCTCAAGGGTTTCGTGTGAAATACCTTTGACATTCATCGCGACAGATATCTCTTGGACTACTCACCACCACCTGGACTTTGTCACTTTGAACTTCAGGTGTGCCAGCAAAGTGATAATAACAAACAGATTAGCTTCTCGGTATTATACATAGTACTGATATATTGTCACTCCAAGTTTTCTAGTGGCTTTTCCTCATAAAAACGCAATAAGCTTGGGTGATCAACCCAGCTCATAAAGGGGATTTGGGGGATGTATCGAACGTAGCAAGCAACGCTTGAGTTTTAGTCTAGATATTAGTTTTGGACAAGCCCTTGGCATCAAAAAATCTGTACATTAAGATTACTATCGCGTGTAATACCTACATTCCTATTTCCATTCATTCATGCGGTTGTTGCTACATTAATGAAAATGACTGAAGCTGCGTTTCTCATGTTTGCATGTACCTGGCATACTGAATGCTGGAGACCTTGCAGATTTTCTAATATCCTGGGTATACTATACATAGAATACGGTCCGGATCTTGTTAAGCTTATTGTTCGTATTCGTAATCATATACACAGCATCCTACAACCACTCTTGCGACACAAATTGTTGGAAAGAGCTTGGTCTCTGGATCGTAGAAGCGAAGCGAAGCATAATATGAACTTTTAACATAAAGACACATGCTCGGGTCTCGAGTCTTTTGTTCAGCTGTAAAGCAATTACACCAAATTGACCACAATAGGTAGTTAGTTGTTGCTGTTGAATGAATCCTTAAACCCAAAACAATCTGCCAAAGCAAAGCAAGCCATTGAAGCAAGCATCCGAAGAAATAACAATACTGCTCTTTTTAAAAATGCCTCGAAGCATGTTACGAAACAATTACGTAATTGCACAAGATGACACAGACAATTTGATCCAGACCATCCTCAACGGTAATGGAATTGCACCCTCAACTCTTAAATGATTTCAATGAAATCATACTCGCGTGGCGTAGGATCCCCATAGGTTCGTTTTACAAACACGCCCCAGGCAATAATATAGTGACGCAGCTAGAACTTAAAAATCGTTCTCGAAAGTTTACCTTTAAGGAAGACATATGTAGAGTAATTCAATGAATGAAGTTTGTAGTAAATCACTTCAATTTCATGAAACGACGCGACATAATTAGAGATAGGAAGTGCTCTTCTGAGGTAACTCTACAAATGCGCCAGCTAAAAGTACAACATGATGATGGTTTATTTGGCCTACAGGAAAATAATTATATTCTTTCATGTCATCCACGAAAAGGAGCAAAACGAATAGTGAAAACGGAGTTTCTCTCACTCAACTATATTATGCAATGGCATCAGCTGCAGGAGGGATATATTAAAATTCCCTTAAAAGCTTTCATTTTCTCTTTTTACTTGAAGCACTCAAGCAGAGATTTTGAAATGCTTCGTCAAGCCTTTCGTCGAATTCATTATACTCTTTATACGCCTAGAACTACTTGTGTATACTGCAAAGCTTTGCTTTGTACTTCTATAGTATATGTGTACAGTTCGCCACTCTTTTGGTATACTGGAACGACTGGGGACTGGGGAGTAGCAAGTAGCAGCACTATTTCCCGTCGTTGTCGTCGTCGTCTCTTCTCCCTTCCTTGTCTCTGCAAGTGTGTGTGCGCGAGGAAATAAGAGTAATAGAAAGTGTGTGAAAGTGAATAATGTGTATATGAGCTTGACTGGCTGGGAAGTTCGCTCTCGCCAGCAATACACGAAAATGTGTGGCTGTTTGCAATCATCTAAATTGCAGAGATTTAAAGCAAATTGAAGATTTCAATTCATTCAGTCAGGAGTATTCTTTAATGACAAATAATGTAGGTAGGTGATGGTGGGCATGTGTGGCTCACTTTGTGTTTGTACAAAGTGAAGTGAAGGGGATGTGCCATGTGTCTAGTACACACAGAGAACTACTATTGAAAAAAAAAACTAATCCCGATATTTGGAATATGAATTTAAGTACGCAATTTCTCTGAATTGATATTTGCATAGTTTAAGTCAGCAAAAAGAAAAAAGGAAAAATGCTGACTGTTTGGGTTTTCCTGATACACACGCTAGTCTACATATTAGACTACACTCGTGGGGGTGGAATTCGTCAAATCCAGTTAAAATTACACTATGAAACTTTCGGTTTTGGAAGTAACTTTAATTAAAATTGAATAACGACTGTGACGAACAAATCTTTGCAAAAAGAGGAAATTTGAAGATTGGAATGTGTGCAGATAATGAAATTTTCCGCTCTACTTTCTTACGAGGAAATTGGTTTTTACTAGTAGAGATATATATACGTATGTTAACTTTTTTTTATATTGGTTGGAAAGATTTGTGTTGGAAATCTGTTGTTGCGGCTTGGGTGGGGTTAAGCTGAAAAGTCATTTGTAAAGTTTGCTTGTTTTTTGTTGCTAATTGGGTTGCCGGAAGAAATAAATGACAACAATTGCAGTCGACATGAGTTATACATATTGTTCCACTTGCTTTCCTTGAGTCAAATATACTCCACCCACGCCTAGGAATTGGAATTTGGAGGAAAACTGGATTTTACTTTTCCAAACTGTCTGGAATCTCTAAACGATGGTAACACTTGTGTCGTGTCATTTGACATAACTTTTTCAAGTTTTCTGAGGACAACCGTAGCATCTATATGTGGGCCTTGCATGTTGCCAATAAACGATATTTGATTTTTTAGAACCGAAAACCTTTAACCTTTTCTGCATTCGCGCGAGATTATATTCGAATCCGCCATTGCTGTAACCAGAGCTTTTCTAACTACAATCGGGATATTTTTCATTCAATTTTTCCATAGATAAAAAACACTTGCATTTATTTATATATTCCCTATGTGAGGTCCCACAGTGCCATTCCAAGTACACAGTATTAGTGTTGAATCGTCGCCAAGAATTTTCAGCGAAAATCTGCCTAGAGAGCGAGCAAACACCTCGACGAGCGAGCAGGCAGACATCGAACAAGCGGATTGGAGACTGGTCGTTTTGGCTACACATATTGCTGGAAAAGGGGAGAACGGCAGAGTGAAACAGAGTGAGAGGAGAAAAAGAGACACTGAGAGAAAGCGAGTTGGTCACAAATCCCCTGGGAAAACGGATCCTGAAGCTAAAAACCCTTGAAAGAAACTACTCACATAATAGAGGTTACATTATATACTTGCTATGTATTTTTGTCGTTTGATGCACGATAGATGTGATACTTCTCACGGCAGATCTGTATCCGAGATAGGCATATACTTGAGCATTGGGAACAAAAGGGTATATACCTATTTAAAGCCGTTCCATATGACTGCAATTTTGGCATGAATATTTTTTGCGTCTATTTAAACTGCGTCAATCCACATACATGCATGGTTTTCATGTACATGCTTCATCCCCGGAACAACCGTCCATGAAGATAATTCACATGAGAAAACCTCAGACAAATGGGAGAAATGGAAGTGGGATGCAGCAGGTCCTGCGGATTTTACCGACTTATCTTCTCTCAATTTTACCTCCATGTACTTAGGTTGCGTACAAAATTGGGGACTGGAAAGTGGGTATATGCATGCACACACCTTTAATCAACACATCACACACGAGCGGGTTGTGTTGTTGGACTCGGTGTGCGAAAAATGGGATCCAACCTTAATCAGGAAAAACTGGGCCCAATTTTTGTGTCATGTGCACACCACTCTGCCTCAACACTTCCTTTTAATTCGGAAATTTGCTTTATCCATTGAGATTGTGATTGAAAAGTTTAATCATATCATATATATAAGGTAAGTATATATAATACTGTATTGTGTCGCTCGCTCGCCGAGTATACACAACCTGGTTTGAAGCACACTCGAAAAACCTCAAATCCTTTGTGGAGTACGGAATCTCTACAGGACACCAATCAATAAAGTTTTTTGTTTCTACTTAAAGATCAACATGAAATGGAAAAGATTCGAGAGGATTGAAGGGATTGGAAGGCTTTGGTGCGGATAACGTGGGAAAAAACAATGGCCATTCAGTCTTAAGAACTTTTGTAGACACCTACACAGCACAGTCCTCTTAAATAAGCCAAAGAGATACATAAGTAATCTCAAACTGTCTCAAACTTTATTGCTAATTGCCTTTTCCCTCGTGGAGATGATTGAGCTGGTGCTGGGCGGCTGATTGTGAGTGGTGGGCGGAGACCCAGTTCATTATTGCTTTTATTGTTTTCCCAACCCATTTTTCCATTTTCATTAACCATCAGCTACTCTTTGTCCCCTTGTGCGTAGCATAACAAACAATTGAAAGCACAGCTTGGGACTTCTTTTGGATCTATTCATGATTTGCTTAGGTTGGGACGGGGGAACGGAAAAAACTTTCTCCATTGTCTGGCCTGACTCGACTGATTTGGAACGACCAAGTCTTTAAATTTACAAAGCTCCCACTAACAACAGAATAGTTCAGGCATACTCATCTCACAAACACATCTACTTAACAATCCCCGCTTCAGCGGGAGATGGTGAAAGCAATGATTTGCCATTCCACCTGACGCCTATTCATTTTCCTAGTCAGCTCATTAACGCAAGTGCCCACAACCAAAAAGCCTGTGGAACTGTATGTTTTTCCAGTTGTGCCAAACTTGTAATTACAAAATGAAATTGAGAACGTCTCGTTATTTATACGGCGGTTGTCGCATTAACAATTATAAGCCACACACAGTTTGGGAAAGTACCCCGTCTCATCCTATGAATAAATCCCGTTGCCGCGAAAGTTATGAACATGAGCAAAGTCAGCAGAATACTAACTCACTGGGTGGATGTGGTGGTGGTGGGTGGGTGTGTGGTATATAACAAGTATATAGAATGGTTAGTGAGTCGTATATTCGTTTATTTTCTCGCTTTGAACACTGTAGAGCTCATTGTCGGTGGGGTAGTTTGTCCGACTAAAAAAATTGTTCAGCCTCTTTGTATCTACATCACTGGCGGGTTTTTAGAAGAAAATTTAGCTCCCTTGTTGTCGCTCTTAATTCTTGTCTCAAACTTTCTCCCGAGGTTTCCCAAAGTTTCTTTTTCCTGGTGGTAAACCAGTATTAAAAAATTGGTATTGGACAAAGTATTTTATCTTATTGGAAACACAGGAGCTAGTAGGTATACTTACTGGGAATATATGTACACTATTACCATCCCCTTGTTCTTATTCCCTGCATCAATAACTTAGTCAGTGGTTTGGTAGTGAGCAATTGAGAAGAAATGCTGAATCGCCGAATCGGATCCTGTTTCTGGTTCAACTCGGCCCTGTTTTCGCACCATCACGTAACCCATCTTTGTTAGATGTCAGGAATACCGATGACTGGTAATTAATACGAGACCTGGGTTTGAATTGAAAATGTCGTGGTTGGCTCTGTGTTTCGTTCGTATCGAGTCCATCTCAACACGAGCAAAATGAGACTGCTATAATATATTTTCTGTAGCGTCGGCTACATGCTTAGGTATAGCAAGAGCAAGTCCCAGTTCAGCGAATCAGCATTTCAGTTGGTTGACTCATCAGTTGGCAGTTTTTTCACAATAAATCCTCGCGAGACCCCTGATGAATCCTCATTATCATTAACACAGTGTGAAGTAAGGCTACCATGCCTCGTTCGACGATTGCCTCCAGCTTGTCTACTTTCGAAGGGTTGACATTGGGCTAGGAAAAAAAAACTGTGTACCAGCTTGATGTATTTTCAGCGAATTTGTCGGAACAGAAAAAGGGTCACTGCTTTGGGAGCTAAGCCACTGGGAAATTCAGTGATGCCGGTATAGTCAAGTGAAAGACTGCTATATACACGTATGTAGATAGCCGGAGTGGTGTATTGGGGAAAGCTGTAAAAAATATGGTACACATCTGGTTAGTTGCCGAAAAAGGAGAAAAAAAGGAAATCATTAAATACGCATCGGAAAGACGAGCTCAACTGAACAGTTTTTGGTCCTACCTAACCAGACTGAACATTAGAGAATACAGGCGTCGTGTGAGCTTTCATCAGTGGGTCAAACAACCATTATTAAGGTAGGTAGTATATAGTAAGGTTACTAACATAAAACATGTAGTGTTTGGGCAGCAACGTACAGTGAGTGTGTACGTTTTATACATTTCTAACTCTCCTGTGGCTGTAGTAGCATTGTGGAAGCGCTTCCTACAAATTTGCGTCCGCTTCCTTCAACAAATTGTTAATGGTTAATCTGACAAAATTATATACCCCTTTCTCTCCAACCCAACCGCTTCGGGTGTAGGTGTAAACGAAAACCGGGGCTCAAGCAATAGAGATTTTGGTGCATTTCCTGTGAAAAGTAAATGTGTACGTACATATTTGAAGTAGTCTGTTTACCCCTCCATTTCTCAATCTGTCTTCCTCAATCCCATTATTCTACCTGTTTAGGTAGCCACCGTAGAGTAATCTTTTTAGTGAACAATCATTTATAAATGGGGTGTACATCTAGGGCAAAAAAACTACAGTTTCCCGGTGTGTCCTCATTTGTTCTCGTTTTACATAAAATATTATGAGATTTTGTTTGGCTTTTGTAATGTTTATTACGGCGTAATATGCGATAGGAGCAATTTCTTGCCAAGATTGACTACCAAATTACATTGGGGTTTATTGTACACAGGATGATACTTTGGCTTTTTGTATAGGCACACACAGGTTTAGTTAGGATTCTATTGAAACCAGCATTTTATCCAAAGGGTTGATGGTTATAGCAAGCAAAATGAAAAAGAATTGTTGTTCGATGGTCGAAAGAATGAGTGATGGAGACTGCCTTTCCCTGATTACATTTTGCCGTGGCCCATTTTATATGATAAACTTCTTGCTAGTCCGAGCTGTATTCGGGCATTTGGATCATTCAGGAAAACGTCAATGACATGAATGGATGAAAGCCTGTACAAGGGAATCTCTCTCCGTTTCCAATTTAATTTACTTGTGGCGGTAACAAGATAAAGAGAAACAGAGTTAAAACTTGCTGCTTTCTTCATCTCCTTTCAAAAGATTCACTGGCCGACGACCTTCTTTAATTTATTTATTAGCTCTATACCAACTTCGGCACACTTTCAGACGAATAACGGAAGTTTGGAAGCCTCCAAGCGTAAAATCTCTCTATGTAGCACGACATTAAATGAAAATAAGGTTATTCAAACAAATGCTTAAATATTCTTCGAAACGACTGTCACAAGTCCTTCATCAAGATACTATCCCAGCCCGAAATGTGTTATCCAAACCAATAAGATATAATGTGGAGGAAATGGCAAGGACAAAAGAGAAGTTGTTGAAGTGAACATCAAGAATTTATGAATCCATAAGTTGTCCCATTCTTCACACTATCACAACTTTATCGACTTACGGACAACTATATAGCATTAGGGAAACTCTGTGCTTTTCTACGTAGCCGTAGCCAAACACTACAGGCGCATGGAAGGAGTGTGAATAGCTGAGTTAGGAGTGAGTAATGTCGTCAGTAAGATAAGGTAAAAGTGAAAGTCGTAGTAGTAGATAATATGTGCCGTGCCGTAGTGCGTATAGCCTTCTTGTAGTATTTAT
>JAANSN010001608.1:0-31714 GCA_036850665.1 Dicranocentrus wangi
TATGTACTTTTTCTTTGTACTCAGCGAGCTTTCTTATTGTACTTAACGTACTTTATTTATGATGAATGATGAACACTAAATATATTTTGATATCAGGGATTTGTGTTGGGTTGGTCAGCAAAATTATAGTGGGGTGGTACGCAGCGAGAATAGTGGGGGATCATGGGAATGATTGGGTAGTAGGGATGGCATTAAAATGTTGTAGGTCGTGGCCTGGGTACAATAAAACATTTTCCCTTCCAAATTAGAAGAGTCGACACAATTCAAGATTATAGTGTTCTACTGTGTTATGTGACAATAAGCTTTTAAAGCAGTTAGTCAAAGTATTATATTTTCAGTGTTCAATTTCCGATTTTTACTGGTGTTTTACTGGGTTTATGGGGTATTCAACAGGGTTGATTGGGGTGTTCTACAGGGTTGATTGGGGTGCTCCACCGGCTTTTATCGCAGGGTTGTGCCAGGAAAACACGTTAGGGATATTGTTAGTTACATGCTTGGAACATACTCCTCAGGTTTCCTGTTTACTGAGCCTAGATAACGAGTGGCCAATGTAGGGATATTTTTGGCAGGATATTCCGTAAAAATCACAGTCTAGCGACTAGCGACCGGGCAGACAGACTGATAGATTGATTCACTAAAATTGGACAGCGAGCTTAGTTAATCCGCTTGGTGGACTTGTATTGTCACTAAACGGACCGACAGACGGACACACTGACATGTTAAAATTGTTAAGGAGCACATAACGCGCTATTTAAAGGTTAGGGTGCTGAGATTGTATGCTGGAATTGTATGCTAGCGGGGACAAATTGTGTGCTCAAATTGTATGCTGTAGGGTGCAAATTGTGTGCTGAAATTGTATGCTGTAGGGTGCAAATTGTATGCTGAAATTGTATGCTGTAGGGTGCAAATCGAGTTTGCGTGCTGTAGGGGGCAAATTGTGAGCGGATGCTGAAGGGTGCAAACAGTGTGCTGGCGGGTTCTTGCCCAGTTGAACAGAGGAGAGAAGGAGATGCTGATGATGATGTGATGATGGTTTTAAATGAAAACAGGAGACCGCCAGATCTCTGGGGACATGGGAGATGGATGAGGAGAGTTGATAATAGTTGGTGAGCAAGCCGAGAGGAGGAGGAGAACAAAGGAATGAGTAAATGAGAATGAAAGAAACATGATGATCATGATCACCAGAAATCCATGAAACAAAAGAAAAACACAAATTTACATTCTAAAATACTTATATTCGATTGAATTTTAGAATTTTTTTTAGTTAGTTGACAGTTTAGCCAAGATTTTTTTCATAAAATATTTTGCACTTTGTGATGAGTGCTGAGCCAACAAATTGACACGACAACGCGCGGCTCGGCCGATATATATGCGATACTAAAACATATACATGCACTGCAAATAACACCACTCATATTATTATTTTAGATCTTATTTAAGTGCAGAAAACTTGAGATTTTACGTGAAACGGAATGATTTTGTACAATAATGAAAATTATATATTTTTTATTGTGAAAGACTGAGCAGAACCAATTGTTTTTAGAAATAAATATGTTGGTTAGCACGAGTTCAAAATATGTGTATATTATAATTGCACTTTGATAATCCAGATTATGATTCTGGGTTGGCAACTTGAGAGAAAACATTGAAACTGCTGCTTTGTTTGCTGGACCATGAATGACGACCTAAAAGTTCTATTTAAACATTTAAATTATACTTAACAACTGTACACTGCTGCGCAAATGACTTAAAATATGACTGTTAACAGACTAAAAGAAAGGACAAGACAAGATGTTCACTTTTATATTAGTATATATTTTCAAGGACACTTCTAAAATGATTAAGGTATAATAATAAAATAGTACAGGAAGAGAGAGATAATTGGAATTTGACAACCCTCAATCAATTGAACCATTGAGTCTCTGAAGGGGAAGTTTTTTTTAACTCAAACTTTGGTCACGGGACTGAGCGACTGAGGTTCTGGTTTAAACGTTGAACAACATATCATGATGAATGACCAGTAGTTTTCCCCACATGTTCCTTCAGCTTTGCTTCAGTTTTGGACAACCGAAACTTGCTAGCGCCGTCAAGCAATTCCGCAGTACTCAACTCATTCCACTTGGTGCACAATATCTCATCGCAGCACTGCCTCAGTTCTTCCAGGTCATACTTATCCGCAGCGTAAACCAAGTCCATGATATCCGTAGCCGACTTGTCTTCAAATTCAACTTTTCCCGTATAAATGTACTGCAGCAGAGTCAACATGGTTTGACTTGAAATATCCTCCAATTTGACAACACCTGTTGCAGCCTCATTTAAATTTGACTTGAACATTCGGGCAAACACGGGGCTCCGGGCTGCAAATAAGTTGGAAAAAAACGTAAATTTGCAATTCTAAATTAAACCAATTACCTAGGTACTTATTTCATAAATATATATAAAAATATTCAGCAACTCCCAAAAAATTAATTACCAGACAACATCGTTTTACTCGCCAAGTGCTCCCCTCCCTCCATGGTCACAATCTTGACGTCACTCAGCTCTGCACAGTTTTGAAGATTGCTCAAATCCGAGGCGAGTTTAGTGGAGAGCAGTTTCTCCTGCTTGGACATCACTGCCTTCGTGGAACCCAACAGCCCCGGCTCGTTCGGAATGAGCACCGTAAGCTCCAAGTGGATTGTAAGAGAATCATGTGGCAATGCAAGAGCTGCATCAACTCTCTTGGATTCAATCACCTTCAGATATCCCTGATTCACCACGTCGAGTTTAACAGTATTGCCATTCATGTGCATCATTTCCGTTTCTGTACAATACAAAAAAAAAAAGCAAGTGCAAATAGATATCAGTAGTTATACTTATTAGCCCCCACTCATTCTTTAACTATTAGAAATTGAACCCTTTTGATTGAATCAAATTTTTTTTTACTTGAGTTAAAATAAAATGGATGTCGAGCGCCATCCCAGTTTTTGATCTGGACCCGCATACAAGAGTACACGTCAATATTTGGGTGCTTGGATTCTAGCTGGTGGAAGACACAAATGCAAAAATCATTCATTACTGCTACCCCACCATCATCTTCCTTAAGGTCTTCCGTTTTCCACCTAAGAAAAATCTTCCACCGGGTCGCAACCCTGTTGGGCCCTTGTACCATCAGCTCAAGACTTTGCGTATTTACCAATTTTGGATTCCTCAAAATTTCGAGAAAATTGGGAATTTTCCATACCACTGCAACCACCTCGCTGCTCAGCTATTAAAAGGAGAAGAAGAAAAAAAAGGGATTATTGGACAATTATATTAGAAAGCTTTAGTTTCCCTTTAGAAAAAAAATAATAATTCTTCATTCTAAATTAAAGTCGAAAGAAGAAAATTATTATTCGTATTATTATTGTATTCCAGGAGGATATTATTATTATTATTCGTCGTACCCCTGTCGTTGCGACAATTGGCACTGGAGGAGTGACCATGGTGGACCTTGTTGAATTCCTGTTTTGTGTCTTCGTGCCACTGGAACTACTGGCGAGATATTACCTGTCACCTGTTATTACAAATTAAAGACGACTTGATTGAATAATTTAAAAAAAAAGGTTGCAAGGTTGGAGTTGAAAGCACAAATAAATTGTTCTGAGCATCATGATTTAGAAGTACGTAAAAAACCTTTTTTAATTTCATATTTTGTATGTAGTGTCGGAGTTAACAATCAACAATAATTTTATAATTATGACATTACTTACGAATGGGCATTAAATAGAAGTTGTAAGTGTAACGCGTGTTGGGCTGTCTGTCTGCCTTCCACCTTCACTACATGTCATCAGTCACACCAGCCAATGAACTGCTTCATATGTCACTTCACTTGTCACTTTGATTGAACAGGTGGTGGTGGTGAACATTCAGCACATTATTAATTAATTATGACTTAATTCTACTCAAATTAAAAAAAAATTATAATCATAAATAGTTTCAAAAAATGAGTTTCTTCAATTCCCGACACCCTTTCTTCTCTCTCCTTCTTTTGCGGTGTATGATTTTGTTGTTGTTGTTTTCCCAAATCTCCAAACTCGAGATGTTGCGTTGCTGCAGGCAGCAGAGCCAGAGTGCTGGTACTTAAGTATGTATGTAGTAGTGTTGTTGGTTTTAAGTTAAAAATCCATTTGCCGCTTTCTTTGGGGGGAAATGTGAGGCAGGTGAGGGGAGTTAAAAATGAGTGATGACGAGAAAACAGAGGGACATATACTAGGTATGTGATGTGGGTGGTGGTGGTGGTGGTGCATGGTGATCTGGTGATTTGATCTGGATTATTTATTACATACACACGCAGCAATTATATAATAATTAATTTTTTAAATAAAATTAATTTAATTAAATGTCTTTAAAGTATAAATTTAACAGTCTATTACTACTATTACATTATTGTGTTTCCAAAATGTTTGCCTGCTTTGATGAATTGATGATTATATATATATTTTTGGTGGATAACACGATTGACTGACTGACTGCATTGTGTCACATTAATATAATTAGTGACTAATATTAAAACTGCAAAGTTAAAGCAAATTTCAAAAAAGCTAAGTCTGGTAGCTAGTAATTCAAATTATTTAGCATATATTGTAAATGCATTGAAAATTGATGTATGTATCATTGGAATACTTATTTTACACATATAATAATACACAATACACATCCTTTCAAAAGGCGTGTAGTTTATATTTTACGACAAAAGTTAACGAGGCAAAAAAGTATACATTCCTAACGAGTATATATATGTTTACATGATTCTTGTCATGATATGATCCTATGAAAACAGGCCATTAAAAACGTGAACAGTTTTTCATTCGCTCACTTTAATCTTAAGGCGAATCATGCAAGACTTCATTTCCTGATACTCGAAATATCCCTTCCCAAAAGTTATCTCGAGCCGTCTCAGCGTGTTCTCGGCCAGCTTTTTGACCGAGTCTTCTGGATCCTCAATCCTGCCCAACTTTCTCTCGATATAGTGGTCTGCAATGCATTTGAAGGAGCCAGTGCTGAAGTTGGTGACTCGCTCGTCATACGGGTGAAATAGTGGTTTGTAGAGAGACAAGGCCTTGTCCCGGTATGCAACCACTGTTTCCAAAGTGTTCCCAGACATGACCGAGCCACTGAAAATTTTCATTTTAATCTGCTCCAGCAGCTCGTAGTCCGTAATGGGACCCGATTTCTCCTCTGCTTCACACAGGTCGCACTTGCAGTCAAAATTGTAGCGCTCTTTGAGCACCTTTTGACGCTCTTCTCGACTCCGAATGCCGGCCAAGTAAGTGATGCAGGGGGGTTCCCCAGGCGGAATATCCCCAATCGCTCTTACCTAAAAAGGCCAAACCAATAATGTTTCATTCCATTTTATGTGTAATAATACTAATATTTAATAAAAATTTGCATATTTTTCTCTACATCTAACCTGCATAGACTGCTCATTATACGAAATTCTGAGGGCATTCGGCCGACAGGAATGATTAAACACGGAGGCCTCCACATACAACGCCGAGCCTATTTCCATCACCTCATTCTCGTCCAGCAGCACAAATGCATTGGTTTTCCATATTCCCAGAAGCTTGCGAATGAATTCCACGCTCCATAATTTGGAATCCTCCTCCTCCTGAACCATCGTCAAAGTGGACATTTTCTCCGCCACGTAGTCCATGCTCTTATCTCCGTCATTAACATGAGCCAGGAGATCGCTGAAGGAGCGACTGGAGCCGTCGTACAGCCCCAGCTTCTCGAACTCTCGCTCGGGATGCAGTTTGAGGTGAGCGTGGATCCGGGCCACAATGGCACTCAATTTTGGGTCAACGGGAACAGGTCCGGAAATGTCGGGTTTGAGAAAGAGGCTCGTTTTGCATTCGGCAGAGTGGGCAAATTTCCAGTCACTCTTTTGACACCGTTTGCTGCAGTAGTAGTTGATTTGACAGGCGGCACAGCGCCATAATTTTCCTCCTTCTGGCTTTTGCTTGAAACAATTGTCGCATCTCCTGCCTGTAATTTAAATAGAAGTATAAATAAATTATGAATATTATATCTTGGAAAACGCGACATGAGTACACGACAGCAATGGAGAGTGGTGATGGGCGTCCATAATTGATAATTAGGAAATGATTAAAACTTTATTTATTTATATATAACCTTTCTGTGTAGCTGAGAGAACTTTGACAAACGGCTTTGTCCAGTCTTGGATGACGTCCCCGGCTTTATAGGCCTTCTTTTGGGGGTCCATATTATTGTTGCTGGTTACTTATTAGTTTTCCACGTTCACCTGATAACAATAATAATATTAAACCAAGATGGGTAACGAGTTTTGGTTTTCTTTAGTCGATTACTTTTTAGTTAAATACATGTCATTTGTGCTCCACCATTTCGTATAATGCATGCCGTGAAAAACTGTTAGTTATATTTACTATCTATTCTGACGACTAACCTGCAACAACTGCAACCTGCATGTACCACACACTCTCTCTTTCTCTGTTTAAAAACGCCGTTTTGGAAGTTGTAAATTGAGGTAGACTAACAACTAAATAACTGCGCATCCATCCAGCCAGATCCGTCTACTTACCGGAAACCTGCAGTACCTGCACTACCTCTCTCTCTGTCTGTCTGTCAGAAAAAACACCGCGTTTATTTTCAATTTTACTTGAAATCCTTGTTCAGCAATGAGATGTGACATGTGAGATGAGATGAGATTGACAGGTAAAAACAGAGAGTATTAACGAATAATCGGAGGAATATTTTAATCGTTAAAAAATAGTAGTATTTAAAGAATCAAACTTAAGCTTAATTTTGAAGGTTTTTAAACAAAATATAAGCCTAGCAGCATAAGCAGAGCAACCACACAACAACAACAACAAGAATATTATGCAAATTAAACAGGTGATGGTGATATTATTGCTGAAGCATAAGCAGCAGCCGGCAGCTCAAAAATCTAGCAAAATCGATCTGAACCCGCATTTCGATGAGGGTAATACAGCTCATGTATGGATGTGAATGAGTGAATGTAAATTGAGAGGAGGTTAGCTAGTGCAGGTAGTTTTCCATGCATAAAGCATAAGTTTACTACTTACTACACTATGCATTATGTATTATATATATTTTCATTTTCATTCGATAAAAAATTGACATCAGGAGCTGGACTCAAGGAAGGAGCATTCCCATAATATACGGAAAATCTTGTGCTTGGTTGCTGAGTTGCTGAGGTGGTTTTATGCAGATAGCAGAGAGGAATCAGGTCTATAGATAAAATGCTAACACTAGGTTTTTAGGATAATAATGTACTGCATAAACTACTCCCACCCAACTCCCATATTATTATATTATATTCACCAATTCATCTCAATAGTCTCAATTGTTTTTTCCCGTAGAGATATAATTTAGCATACGAATAATTAGTGAGCTCAATGTAACAATGCAATATGTAATGAAATGAACCTCATTTGATGTGATTTGGGCACGCTTAGTAGATTCAGTTGCGACTTCATATTAATAATGTGTAATGGTGTTCATTGTGCTCTGTCTAACTCCTCATTTGAATATGCATGAGCAACACGACGACACACGCGACCAGTAGTTGTCCGTTAGTATAATTTTACCGATACTACTCATTTTGAATTATGCATGACACGACATTAATTGCTTGTCACTGTGCAATTTATCACTGTCATTGTCATTCTGGAAGCAATAATAAAGTATAAAACATGTTCCTCTTTCTCCTTCTCCTCCTGGTAGTGAAGGGTTCCAGCCCCACTCAAAATGTGACCACTACCACCACTACTACTGAAGTTGACCGACTCGGAAGGGCTCTTGTCCTCGTTCCTGGATTCAGCTCCACCGCACTCCGACCCATCACCACGTCCATGAGGCCCGGTGGCACTGTCCTCATCCGGAGGAATGGGGACGGTCACTGCTGCAAACCTGTGGTGGAGGGAATTTGCGCAGATGGACTCCCCGGAAATCCAGACTGCGGGACGAGAAAGTGCAACATTTTTGGCTGCGGCTGTGGACGCTGTAGGGAAGGCTGGTATGTGACCATCTACGAGCACGCCTTTTTCCGAGGCGACGCCGTCGGGATTATTGGAGGGTTTGGGTGTCGCAATTTGCGAAAATATTGTTACGCAGAGACCCGACCCTTTTCCCGTGTTGTTCAGGAGAGGTGCATGGAGGTGTCGGGCTGGGCTTCCTCCATCAACCCGCATGACAACTGTGTGATGGTGTATGAAAAGGAGAATTGTGAGGGATTCTCGCTCCGGATTGACATGAAGGAAGCGTGCCGGCATAAACTGTACAATTGCAAGCTGTTCCCAGGTGGACCAGATTGGAATGATAAGGTAAATGCCATTGGGCCTTGTATCAAGCCTGCTACACAGTAATATGTTGTGAGTTTGAAACGTAAAATAACATTGCAAAAATGTATTTTTTAAATATACTGAAATAAATACAGCATGATTGACACAGAACCTCACCTCGTCTAAATAAATTACGCTTCATTAAAAAACTGCTATAACGCTGCGTGCTGAATGCTCTTCGTCTCATAATAAGTTTATCCTAACCCAGAGATCAGGTCACTATTGTCCTCCTCCTCCAGGAAAATTCATCTCATCATCCCACAGGGATGGTGATACATGTTGAGCAGTATAGCAATCATTTTACAATACAACTTTTCTCAGCTTGCCTGGGGGTACGACAACACTGCACCGCTGGCCATCTGCGGCTAACAAGGGATTAGAATTGAGTGTTGGTTGAGTATTCCAGAATGTGTGCAGAGCAAAGTATACTTTAATGCATGATAATAAAAACAAAAATATGATGACTGACTATGATCCCTCCACACGATATATATTTTTTCTCTCACGCTTCACGTTAGTAAAGCGAAATAACTAGCTACAGATATATATACCTCATCCAATATAGCATATTAAATTACGGGGATAAAATAGCAGATCATATTCTTGCACTTTAGAATATTATGCGGTTATATTTTTTACCTGATTGCATAATATGCCAACGTAGATCAGTCAATATCATTTTTTGCGGGTATAATAGATTTCCTGTAATTGCTAACTGTTTAGCCCGGAGTATCACCGTCGACGAGTACCCACTGTGGAACTCCTTTTTGAGAAGAGATTTCGAATTACATATTATTTTACATACAGTAGTACTGATCACATCTGCATGAAATACATACAACAAAAAACTAAACCAAAACTAGTGAGTACGTGTATGACAATGGCAGAGGTTCATGAGTTACATGTTACATCATGCATCATCAATTAGCATCAATTAGAAAAGGAATGTCTCTCACATCAGCACGATATGCTCCAACAACATTCATCTCAACCCTGCCAAGAAGGTGATGCACAAAACTTGCTGTTTTCATCAATCATTTTAGAAGCCAAGTTTATTTTTTCTCGTACGCCAACTGGGGTGAAAAAAATTATTTATTTGCTCCTCATGCTGATGCATTTTGTAATTGCATAAAACTAGCTGATCCACTCACTTTTGTAAATTCATTTACCACCCTTCCTCAACGTGATCATCATGCAAGCATGTTTTTTTACATGAAACTCCAGCAGAAGCATTTAGGCATTTTCAAGAGATAGGATGACAGCCGTGAAATGTAAGAAAAGTAGGTAGCAAACCTGTATTATTTTGTGTGCTCCACTGACCATCTGCTCCACAAA
The DNA here is from genome assembly GCA_036850665.1 of Dicranocentrus wangi. Lineage (NCBI taxonomy): Eukaryota > Metazoa > Arthropoda > Collembola > Entomobryomorpha > Entomobryidae > Dicranocentrus > Dicranocentrus wangi. The sequence goes on from JAANSN010001608.1 coordinate 9,699, forward strand.
CACCAACACTTATCCACTTATCCATCATCATCATCATCATGTAGGAAATGCACAAAGGCTGTATCTTGCGGCACACGGCACGGGACACACATAGTACCTATGCATGATATAGTTATATGAGCACAGTTTTTCTCAATTCCTATACCCCTCTCCTCCTAAAGTTGTTTTATTGTTTTCTGAAAGGAGGTGGAATGAAGCGGAGGCAGGGAAGGAGTAACACTAGGGTTGAGTGCCGGGTTCAGCTCCCAAATCCCAAATTAAAATGCTCTGCACGTATCATACGAAATGATGCTGGAGAATTAAAAGGAAATTGTGTGCCAGCACAAAAGATTAGCATCATATTATTCGTATTATATGATATAGGCATTATTATCGTATTTTCTGTTCGTAACGGGATTAATTCTCCAGTCCAGAACCTAGTCCTGTCCCTTCATACCTGCTTCTCTGCATGATGAACCACCACCATTGCATAGCAAGGATATTATTATGGACCTTTGTGAGCGCCTGCTCATTTTCCTTTCATCTCCCCCCCTCTCTCTTTCCTACAAGTGTTATTTTTTATGGACACAGACAACAAAAATACCTAGGTACTTAATACCATATCAACTATGAGCATCTAAAAATCATTGCATTGTATTGAGCATCTGCTCTGTATGTAGTTGTGTGGGGGCTCTGGACTTATTTCATTTTTTTCTTGCTGCTGAAAAAAAACTCACTTACTGTAAGTGACTTACAGGAATGCATTTATCCTTATATGGGGTTTCAAAATTCATGTTGAGGAAAATATACTTACCATGATTTTTTGTGGCTTGCCCACAGCGGTTTTTTGATTGATATAAACTCTGGAGAAACGAGAAGCAATGGCATCCCGTCCGGTTCACAATAATATCTCCCGACATTTCATTTCATTAACTCATCAGCGTTCGGTAGGAGTGGAACCGGAGCTCCTTTCGTTGAGGGTATTGCAAATATATAGGAGTGAAACATGCTGCTGCCTTCACTATGAATTCATCTTTAAGTTTCGAAATACTAATTTTTATATAATGAAACACCTGAAATTTTGTGAAAGTGTTGTGACACAACTTAATGTCACTGTAGAGAGTGACGATTGAACTTATTTGAAAAAGTTATTATCAACGGAGAATAACTTAGTTGTGTCTAACATGGTGAGTGTGAGTGATTTAATGTTATGTGAATAATTTACACCAAGTGAGAAACGCATATTATTATGGATTTCATTTAAATTCTAATTCGGAGACTCAAGTGGCTACAATAGTGTCGTTTGTTTTGTGATACGTAGTGTGTTACGTGGATAAACTTCGGTAAAAATATCAAACTACTTTCTGAAGGAAAAAAATCGGTTCACAACTGATACAAATTTGATTCGGAGTGTGATCATTGTTTCTCTTGCAGAAAGCAGAATCTACACTTTTTTCAGTACGGACCACTAATTGTAAGAGCAAAAACGCAGCAGCATTAAATTCGTCGGTTCGCAACTATGGGAAGGGATAACATGATGTGTTCTGAAGCCGATGACGTGAAAAAGATGATTTCAAAACAGCACTGTACGGTAAGTACGGACCACTAATTGTAAGAGCAAAAACGCAGCAGCATTAAATTCGTCGGTTCGCAACTATGGGAAGGGATAACATGATGTGTTCTGAAGTCTATGACGTGAAAAAGATGATTTCAAAACAGCACTCTGCGGTATTTTCACAGTAAATCGAATACGGCTTTTAAAACATTCTTACTTATATTTCCTTTCATAAAGTTTAAGTGCATAATAATATTTTATTTGGGTCAAGGACACGGAGGAAACATCGAATACTTGCAACCTAAATATTATGCTTCTGAATTTCATACCTTTGTTTTCCGGCAACTCGTAAAAAATTACGGGGGATCAGTTCCTTAATCTATCTGGTATGTTATTTTTTACGGATATTGCGATATCTAGTATTACAATGCCTTGTTGACACACCATCAACTTACAAGACTGTTTTATAATAATTCAGGAGATCAGGAGAGGGCATCCATCATCATTATCATCAGTGAGATCATCCACTCGCGCCACTAGTGACATTTCTAAATGCAAGGAAGTCTTAACAATGCAATTACAAGACGCAGCGAATGCAGAGGACGACGGGGATGCAGAACTTTCAAAACATGTCGTGGTAATTTAGCGTTTTACCAAGAAAAATATTCTGCGAAAAAAGTATAGTGTATCTGTCTGTATGACACTGAAGGATGACGACTCCTAAATCCAGTAAATTTGTATTCATTCTCAATCTATCATACAATTCTAGGTTTTCAGATTAAGTGGTATGCAATATGTGATCGAGTCAAAATGGCATACTAAGTGTATGGTATTCAGGAATTCAGAAAAGTTGAGAAATCAAGGAATTTCCTGGAATTTGATATTGTATTGGCTGTTTCCTGAAACTTCTAACTAGTGAGAACAGTTACCAAAACGTTATATTTTAACTTAATCGTGTGAGCATCATAATGTGGACGAGTTATTAGCCTGAATCGTAGATGAAGCGTAGTTATGCTTTTAGCTTTTCTCTGTCCGTCGGTCTGTCTGTTCACGGGCTCCAGTTGGTGTGAACATTCCTTAGGGGCCAGGAATGCCTAGGATTTAGTTTTACAACGAACCCCACCCGTATTTGACCCCCTGAAAAATGTTCACACCTAGCTTGAAAATAGGTCGACGATTATAACTGTGAATATGTGCTTTTAGACAATAAAACTGATCACGATCAGGATAGAGTTGCAGCTATAACCGAAAAAAGCTGTTTTTTATATCACTATTGTCAGTTAAATGTGCTAATATATACAAGCTGAACTGGTAAGATATATGTGGAATATGGAAGCCATTTGCGTCTTAAATCTGAGAATGAAGTAATATGTCGAAGGTCGCCGCGTTTTAAAACAGCAGGCTAATACATGCATTTGTAGTCAGCATCGACATAGCTGATATTAGAATTACAGTTTAAAGACAAATCAATTTGACTGTCTTAAATATTTACGTTATGAGGTGTGGGTACTCCAACAGGTTCTTCATAATTATTTTAATTGAGCAGGGGTGACTTGCCTCACCGGGGTAGCACTATTTATGATTGAATGACTCAGACTGCCGTGACTACTCATTGGGTTTGTGGAGTAATGACACCTGTTGAGATTTATATAGCCAAATGAAAATACCACCACTCAAATTACTCGGGCACTTGCTTACCTTGCATGGAGTATATTTAAACGTTCCACAGTAGAAACTAACTGGTAGCCGGTATCCCACACATTTCATTGTAGGTTCATAGGTTACATTTTAATTCATCTTCCTTCACGTTCTGATCAACGCGCTTGACAATGTTGGAAGATGCTGACTCTATATCAATAGAAGTGTTAAATTAAATATGTCCAATAGATCAAAAATAGTTTCACAGAGGTTGCGAAAACAAATAAATAAACAAGAGGGGATAGTGTGTTTTATATACCACTGTTGCATTTCCAAAGTGTTTTATTACAGTGGCTTAACCTTCAGCGATAACGGGTCCACTTTATCGTATGTATAATAAAGTGTACCGCTCACTCATTCAATACTGCTACTGAAATCTGTCAATAGCACACGCGTCCACCTAGGGTCCATTGTTCCAGTTTCCAGTTTCTCGGGATAGTTGTCGTAAATACACTTCTTATATATTTTACATTGACGGACATAATTTTGTGCTCTTCATTATCAGCTCCAATAACCATGCTGTTCAGTATCTCCACTATTTGATTATTGGCGTATCTTTTTGCTGAATCTGCCAAAGTAGCAACTCTGGGATCCAATAATATACCTTCGTCGGATCTGGCTTGCTTTCCCATTTCGCTCTTGCGGCCCCTTTCATAATGAGCCCCCATGAAATCTGGATCTAAAAACTCCTCCTAAAAAATACCATGTTCCTCCCTCTTGACAACTCTGGGTTAGGATTGGAGGTACGCTCGGGCTCCCCAGATGGAAAAAGAGATGCTTCGCTGTCATCGATGTAATACTTTAAGCGGCGCACGACACTTGTTCCAGCGATATTTGCACTGTGATAATATGCTCTATTTTTCTGTGAGGCATTGGTTACATCAAATTACACGAGTCGCGGTATGGGAGTTTTAAATGTTGACACATTTCACGGCGGGAAAATGTAGGGAGCACGACTGCATGACAGTGTCGTGGCCGCCTGCTCATTGAACCTGTTGGCAGAAGCAAGAGCTGCTCTTATTTCAGCTCGATTGTCCGGGTAACTTTTACCGTCAAGCCCATTGCCTTGGGTTGGCAGATATGAGAAATTTTTACCATACCTTTACAATCACCTTTGTGATCTTCACTCCATGCTTTATTTCTCGTGCTCAAAACCTTCTGAGAAGATAATTGTCTTTCCAGCCATCTTCACGGCATCGGGGAAAACATTTTGCATCCTTAAAAAAGCACACCTCACAAGGTTGTTTTTGGATTGTGTTCGGATGTATACAAACACGTCCATTGCAGCGTCACCACACTCGCAGTCAACCTTAACACGTTTTTCATATATTTTTCTTGTGTGTTGATAAAGTGCTGGGCATTCTAAGATATAATCATCAACTTTAGAAAAATCCATGCAACATTTATCAAGGAAACTAGGTAGATTTTATAACACTTTTCACAGAGGGCTTGCTCCTTGTCTATGGGCTTTAGCAGTTCATCATGATGCAAAACTGAGATGCATTAGTATGAAAGGGTAATTGGGGTCATTGTTTTCATTTCCATTCTTTTGGGTTTTCAGAACTTTTGCATAATTCAGCAATTGTTCCTGCACAAACTCTGGCTCTTCGAGCATTATTTGTTCCATTTTCTGGTCAAAATAACTGGTGGAACAATCTGACAGCGTTGATAAATATAATATGCAAGATCTATGCATATTGAATAGTCACGTACCAAGTCAAACTCTTCCATTAAAGTAACTATAAACTTATTATGATTTTGAAAACATTACGTGCAATAAGGACACGTGTGTTTCCCGTACCACAATACATATTGTACCACGATCGAGTTGTTGCTTTCTGGTACAAACGTATAACAACCACGCGCAAACTTAAGAAACGCTTTCGCTCTCCCTTTAACGATAGTTACGATTGCGTAAAAACTGTGCTTCGTCTAGTTAATGAACGGGAGACACAAAAACCTAAAGCAAACAAATCAAACAGACCTAAAACCTAAAACAAACAGATGCATGACAAACTTTTGGAACTCCTGGAGTTACACTTTAGTTGCGCTGTTTGCATGGAAGTGCTCGTAAAGGTAATTCACCTAATTATTGTCTACGTACCCTATCTAACATTGGTTTTAACATGTGCTATATTAAATACGTATGGTGTGGAAACCATATGCTCTCATCGATTTCGTGGTAGCTGCCTTAGTAAATGGCGGAAACAGAGCTCTACTTGTCCGGTATGCCTTACTTCCTAAGGCTAAACAAGATGAACGCAACAAACGCAAACGATTGAACAACATTGGAATATAGTTTAAATGTATGTATTTAATATCCCATAAAATTATGGTTATATTTTAAAATTAGTATGGTATGGAAAAGCCCCATAGTAATGGTAGTATAAAGACACTTACTGTGTCAATTATTTCAGTTCTGTATAAATAATACCTTTTAAACAAAAACTAAATAAGAATTTTCCATTTGAACATTTAATAAAAATGTATAAATTCACAATAGACTGCTTATCAAGTCAATATCCAGTTGGCAAAAAGCTGCCCTCAACATTTGCATTGGTGTATCTAAATTTTAAAAAGTTTAAATTGTTAATATTCCTTCTCGGGAATCACTTTCAATGAAAGTTCAATAAACGTTTTACCTTCTCCACCAAAATGGCCCAAGTATTGATTAACAAGTTGTAGATATTCCTTCAGATCCTCGGACGAGTTATTTTGTTCATTAGGATGCTGCCTCCCGAGAGCATGCATATTGGCCGCTTTCGAGCGAATGAACATATCGGGGGCTTAAAAAAGAGTTAATTATAATAGCTTCAGCTTAAGAGTAACAGCTTCAAAATATTTTTTACCTTTTTCTTCACCTACCAAAGAATGCGCTGAATTTCACCATTCCCATGCCGGAGGCGCCCTGGTATTTAATCGTGAACCAAATATTCACGAGTTCTTCTACAAATTAAAAAATACTAAATTACTAAGAATTTACAAGGTTTAGAATTTTGTATTATTTTACTAACCACGAAACTGTCTCCGTCGGAGTTGTTGTTTGAATACTATTATAAACCTAGAAAACGATACCAAGGTCCTCGAAAACACCATCCCAACGCAAGGATCTCAAAATGCTGCGCCCAACAACATCTATGAAGCTTATAAATGCTCCAATGGACACGTCACCTGCATAGAAAAATTGTTTAGGTTTTCAAAACATTACGTGTGCAAAATATTTATAATTTATATAAAAGAATATGATTTATTTTGTAATTGGAGTTCTCTATACTCCGTTGGGTTGACGCTCCGCAGCCGTTCTGCAAAGTTTCCAGCTGCCTGGTGAAACTGTGTAAAGTTTATGCATGGCCACAGCTTGACATGTGACAAACTCGTTGATGATGTTGAGGTTGAGGTTGGCGAATTTCTCGGCTTATAAAATACAAGCAAAAAATAACGAAATATCTTTATCGTTCTCGTTCGTAGTAAACATATTACCTACCTGCACTTAATCTCTCCAACGCGTGGAGAAATTGCGCCACATCCTTTAGCTGAGCCACGGGGAGACGCCCCCATCTTTGGACTTCTCTCACGTCAAGCATACGCCTGAGGGAGTCATACTTGTCCCAAAACACGTCTTTTAGTGAATCCCCTAAAAACATCACATTATGTTACAGCTACAATATATAGGATTACATAGTTATATGGAGTTTTTACCTTGCATCTGAAGGTTTCCAGGCGGATCAATTGTAACGGCGTCCAACGTCATCAGGCTCATTAATCTGACAATGTCCTCGAGTTCATCTACAGAAAATGGTCAATGAATATTTTTTCTTTATACTTTTTAAAAATTTAAAAAATCACACCTTGTGGAGGTATTAGATGTTCTTCCGGTAAGTGATACAGAAAGATACTTGTCTTGAAAAAAGCCAAACATTATTGTGTTTATGTATGTAAGGTGTACTTCGCGAATAAAGGATACTTACATGCGTAGGACGGGACACGTGGGAAAGCATACATGTTGCATATGAGCCCACGGCATCAACGCGAAGGGCTCCCAATGGGGTTAAGTACAATGTACAATGAACATTAGTCTACTTTTAAGATGTTTGTGTTTGTGGATGATATGTGCTATATGCATATTTATTTTTGGGGGATATGCATATTTGAGGACTCGTGTTGAAGCTACGGTACGCCGTGAAGGGCTCGTATTGGACGTAAAGTATAAGCAACAATGAACGGCAGTATATCGTTAATATTTTTGTGTGCGTGCTTTACACATGTTGTGTATATATTTTTTATGTGATGTGAGTGTGAAGGATGCCGTTGAAGCAGAGCTTCACCGCTAGGATTCGATATTGGGTGAGAAAAAATCTAGCATAGTGTTTGAAAGGGATCAGGTCAGGTTTGTTATTTTATGGTTGTACGTAAAGCGCAGACCGAGTTCAAAACATCAAAATCATTTTATCAAAATTTAACTACTCTTTGAAGTTTCAAATATGGGCGATTGGTGGTCGACCAGGCCTCAATCAGAGGATGTAAGGAAAAAACTGTTGAGGAACGCAAGTCGAAATATTACGAAGAGCAGGAGAGAAGAAGTAAAAAATATGTAAGTGCTTGCAAGAATCATAATGGTGTAATTTAATTGTAATATTCATAATGGTGTGATTTATTTACAATAATTTAATACAATATTTTTTATTTGGCTATAGTTAACCAAATTCCAAAGTTCAATTTTGAAGCTGCGTTACAAAAAGCACGAGTTTAAAAACAGTGAACAAATACCTATTATTGACAATGTTTTTAAAATTCTGTCGTTATGTTATTCCTATGTATCACACGATCATATCATTTTATGCGTGTGTTCACGCAAGAAACCGATCGGCGCTGACCTGCGTCAAGGTCGCGCCTTATCTCCGTCCAGATCAACGGCTGTGTAACCGTTAAGGACGGTTACTACCTCTCTCTCCATCTACTTACGGCTAGTAAACTCAAACAAAATCTTTCGGGTGCTTGGCAATTCTGGATTAGGATTAGGGTTTTGGTGTAGATTCTCCACTTGGGACTAGAGATGCTTCACTGTCGTCGATATTATTGTCTAGACGACGCACAACACTTCAGTAGTAGCGTGGTATAATAATTTCTGCGGTGGTACGTTGGTTAGGTCTAGGTTCCCCGCTCTTGGTATTAGCGTCGAAAATGAGAAAATCGGTGACGATGGTACAGCACTTGTAAATTCTACAAGAACTGCACGGGCACCTTTCTTTTCGGCTTAATGCTTCCCCCTCTCGAAGGATTCATAAATAACGTGCAAGTGCACAGCTCCAGGTTCTATCCAAAGAGTTCATACTTGCAACGGCTTTTTTGCAGCTTGGAAAGTGGAAAGAACTGATAACTGGCCAGTGTTAGGAAAAAATTATTATAAAAGCCATGTCAAGGTTACGAAAGGAACTTGGAAAACCATTTGGTTACCTCAACACGCATGACAATATTTAAATTAGATTTAGATCTCATTTTTTACTGCATTTAGGTACTGCAGTTATGATGAGTACTAAAGAAAACGTCCTACCTACCAAAAATCTAGATTGGTACAGCACGGAGGGTGACCCAAAGTCGACCATGTGTGAATGCTTAAAATTTGCTCTTATCTTTAAGTAGATTTTTCACGCACAAAAATTTTAATCGCTGGAGGAAACGCTTAATATAGTTCTAAAATAAGAAAAGTGTATCGATTAACAGGTCATTCTGCCACTGATGATTCATTTCCAAAAAATACCCATTTGTGGAATTTGTATTTGAATTTTATCTACATAAAGTTCTATGGTTTTACGCCTGGATCTATTATCGTGTTTGATGGTTCTGAAAAGAATAGTCGGGGACCTGCGACTTTATTACAAAAACTTGCTACCATTCTTCAGTTTGTTAGTGTTGTATTTAATTTTGTTATAGTGTAATGATTGGGCTTTATTATGACTTATATTGTAGCCCTCATTTAAGAATGATTGCTTTGTCGTCAGAATATTTTATTTACTTTGATATTGCTCGTGACAAAACAATATTGCGTACATTGGAAATGAGAGTAGATCTAAATCATACCCAAACTGTCTATACATACTGAAAGTTTTACGTTTACAAGCAACGAGATGCGACAGATAGGTCGTTATAAAAAGTGTTATGCCGCATTGCACAATGGATAATTATAAAGTTTACAAGTCAGACCTTACTGATATATATCATCGAAGGATCGTGGGCAAACCTACAGCTGCATCGGAAATATCGAGGAAATACGTAAATGATATCTTGTGCTGATAATTTCAACCTACGTTTATACTGAACCTTCTCACAAAGGTTTATGCTCACGGAATCAGAACGCATTAAGGACATTAGGCGTATGGTACTCCAAACCTTCTACCTTACCTCTTTGAAAACGTATTTTTAGATTTAATCATTGTCAAACGACTTAATTACATACATTGCGCTGCTTGCCTTGTTTGTTGCTTTAGTCTAAGAAAAAGAAGGGTCTTTTGTTGCGGAATGTCGGGTCTGGTGCCAGTAATTCGAGCATTTGTATTCTGATTTTAAGTATACTTTTACCAGTTAGCTGCTATGGTTCTGGCAAGTAAGTGCACATGCCCAAGGCTTGTGTACTAATACGCCGGCCGAAAATTGCTAGACTAAACGTTTTGTGTAGTCAAATAAAATTGTCTCGTCTGGAGATGGAGCATTTAGCGAACAATTATGCATTGAATCATTTGTGTAATTTCCGTATCAAATGGGTGCACAACAGGTGTTCCGCTCAGTTTTGTTGTCGTTCCAAATCCTTGTAAGTATTTATTAATATTCAAATCCCCAAGTCCAAACACGCATTTCCGTTCTTCAAGAAGAAATTATCAAATACTACGTTTCATGTCATTTAAACCGGAGAAAGGCGGCAAATAACATATTTTGCATTCGTAGCAATGGTGGTTGAAACGCTTTTTGAAGTGGGTAAATACCACAAAATATTTAGAAAGTAATACATGATGACGCAAGACACGAAAATGCAATGTTCGTCGTCGGATAGCTCTGGCTCTGTTACACAAGTACATTTATAGGATAAATTTTCAACAATGTAATTTGAATACTTCTTCCTAAATGTACCTACATCAAAAATTAAAAGCGGGACTTTGCATTACTGACCTACACAATTTACATTTAGTCCAGTGAGTACTGGTATGTACATTTGCTGTGCGAAATATTGATTGCCCCAGCTTCTTACTCGTCCGAATATGTTCTTTAGAGCTGCAACTATGATACAAGATGTGCCGTACTTTATTATCATGAGTTGTATGCATTAAGCTTATAAAATCATCATAAAAGTCCGCAAAGGAGTGAAGGCTTCAAATATCAAATGCAAATCAGAGTTATCTGAAGTAATGGAGCGAAATTAATTAAGAGAACAGATTATAAGATTGCACGCATTACTCGTCAACTTTCAGTATACCATAAGGATATAATGTCGTAAGAAAGTTTTATGACTAACTAAACCTCAAATGAAATGGTTAAATATTTTTTATTAGGCGTATGACACAATTTGTATTTCATGAAAATGACACTAGATTTGCGTGTTTATATTACACCATATTATAATACTCAAATAATTGAAAATTAGACGAGATCTGCGCGTAGCGCAGATCGATGGATAATTGTAATTATCCTAGGTATACGGATACCGGAGGGTATCCAATCCACACTAACATTAACAGTATCCACACTAACGATTAGTTCAAAGCTTTTCTTATCTAACATAAAGTCATTTTTGTCAATATCTAAACGCGAAGCTTGATCAGCCAATAATTAAGCACTTGAAACAATCTTTATTGATTTATGAAAAGGAGAAAGATATACATTCAGCACCAGTTATCAATAAAAAAATAAAATCAAGAAAAAATCCAATTCTCTCCCATTTCAGCTCGTAACATACCCTCTTATGATTACAATACCAAGGAGTTTTATGTCATTGGAATTTTTACGACACCAATTAATTCAAGATGCACTGTAGACACAGTATTCATTGTTTCGCGCATCATGAGAAATTCAAAAGATGCATTACCTTGACGCTGCGCGAATACACATACACATTAATCGCAAACCAAAACGGGCTCGTAAGTCACCTAGCAGAAAGTTGTGGAAAGAGGAATTCGGACTCAAATTTCAACCGTGTCTACCATTGATTTTTAAATTACAATCCTAAAACAATATTTTCCCCTGACATACTTAAATCGACAATCCCTCACAGAATGGAGAAAACCTTTGAGTGTACCATCTGGAGAAAAAAATTTGTGTGGAAGAGCAAACTGGAGATACACATGGAAATCCAGAATCTCGAGTCCGGTCTCATGTCATCGTACCGAAAGTACTTTACGTACTAAATGAAAATACGAAAACTAGAATTGTCATATCACACTCATATTCCTACAAGACGATTCATCGAAAAGCAAATTTGCATTTTTGCAGTTATTCTTACATATGGAGATCAACTTGTTGCAAGCTCCTCCGATACATATTTTATTTTTTCGTGGGTACATAGTGAGCCAGGAAGACTAAAACGATTAGTATTACTGTTGTGATTGTGAGCACCACCTCAAAAACCAACATCATCTCCGGATATTGAATGCAATTCATGACAATAAACATGCTAAGGAGAGCTTTTGCTTTTTCAGAATTTCATGTTCTTAGATGAAATAACGTGAATATAGCACCATCGCATTGGCCCACAATGGCAAAAAATATAGCCATGATCTCTGCACACATTATAATCAACACCTATGATTTTTTACTCTCGTAAAACAACTTGCTATCCTCCATTCAAAGCGATCAATTTTGATTTTTAGCAAAAGGTGATCATCATCATCATTTATACATGTCAGCATTAGCATTATGCGGGTTTACCTCACACCCACAACCAACATGAATTTATATCAGCAGATGTGATACTTACATTATTGTGAAACACTCAATATAATGTCGTTGCATATAATGGTAAATGGTAACACATAATTTTTCATTTACTCCGCCAGCTTATGCATTTGCATTGCATTGAATTGCAACATTACTAGCTAATCCATTACATTTGTAATTTCAACAACATCCTTTTATCATGATCATGCACTTATTATTTCGACATAAGTTTCAGTATGGTATGAAACATTTGCACGAAATAGAATGACAGGCGTGAAATGAAATACAAATGCGTACAAAAATCGGCATTACTATGTCCAACCGGCCACAGTCAGGTGCACTTGCTTTTGCAAAATTGCAAAAGATGCTCCATTTACATGCAACACTTACTCATAATATCGAGAAAACTCATATTGGCGGTGTCTTGCAGCACATAATATTCATAGTATGTATGAAGGTTATATGAGCTGCTTTCCTCAACTGTATTCCTCGTCAAAGTTGCTTCATTGTCACTAAAAAGGAGTTGTGGTGGAGGGAGTAACAGGTGGCTCGGACTGGAGTGCTGCCTGCTTACCGCATGCTGTCAACCTACTCACACCAAAGATAATCATCATACACATGTTACAATTTATTCGGAACTTAAAATTGTCCGCAGTCTTCTAGCAAATTTAGTAATTTAGATTGAAATTTATATATTCTCACTTTGTCCCTCCACGTGACGTTGACATGCATATTTAGTTTTTCAGCCTGCCAAAATTGTGGTATTGTGGAATCTACATTTGTCAGAACCATCTTCGTAGATTTGCATAACTATCCTCCAGGATGGTCTTATGATTATGAAGCGGTTGAGAAGCCCAACCGAATGATTGCAAGCTCTACCTGACCAGACGGTCAAACCAAACTATTCGGAATAAAACAATAATGAAATAATAATACTATACGCCCGGTCTCTCATCCCATCAATTATGTACGGAATAAAAATAGTATTGTGTCTTGTCATGTCGAATCACACACACTTGCTAGGAACCAGCATCACCGGCAAGTCAAAAATTATCTGCACTTGTTTAAAGCTATTCTTACAAGCTTTCAGCTCTTTCGAGGCACATTTTATTTTTAACGAGAACATATTACAGACTTATTTTATGCGTAATATCGCTTTTTTGAACACCATCTAAACAACAGCATCACCCCCGGATAATAATAATTACAGGCCAGGTGCATGAAAACCAACTTGAGAGCAATGGACAGCCTTTACATTTTCTATTGTAAATGTACTCACCCATCTCGCTCATCCATCTATTGTCTCCGAGTTTCATGTAGATGATGTATCATATCGTTAGTATGCCAACACCGATCACGCAAAAAGTATGTATGATAAAAGGCAAAAATATAACCATGATCTCTCTGCACAATATATCCATTTACACTCATCTTGTTATTCATCATTCAAATCGATATATTATTTTGATTTCGATAAAAGGCCATCATCTGGACACTAAGCATTATGCGGGTTTAACTCATACACAAAATATCCTATACGTATTTGTATCAGCAGAAGTGAAATTCACAAAGTGTAATTTGGCATTCGCTCAATACAACAGCCTTTTACAAAATAGTGAAGCTTAATTTTCATTTACTTCGCAAGTCGACGCATGCAATTGCATTATTAGTGACTCCACATTTGTGACTTCCTCTCCAGTATTACCATGCACGTATTTTTGACGTAGCTCTCTCCATGACGAGCATTTTGACAATTCTGAAATATGCAAAAAAAGTAGGAACCATGCAATTTAATTAGTATAATATTATATATTTTACCCGTCCACTTGTTTTTGCGCAATTACACCCTCCCCGCCGACCAACTGTTCCATAAAAACTACATTATTGATACATTATCATGCGAAAAATACTTTTTATTCATTGAGTTGCAGCACACTCATATTATTAGAAGCATGCATGAAGGGAAGAAGGTTATATGAGCAGCTTTCCTCAACAATTGAGCATCGGCTCCGGAATAAAACTAGTTCAATGGCGAATGATAGTAATTATGGGAGCTGGGCCTAGTATATTTTTGCTACTTTTAAGACATTCACTTTTACGCTAACCTTATGGCTGTCAAAATGTTTGCAAAATTCACGTAGATAAAATGGTGCTACTTTGGCTTTTCGTGGTTTTGCCCAATGCAGTTTTTTTATCACAGGGTTGAAATGAACTTGAGAAATGAGAAGTAGCAACCACTGGCAAGTAATATCTTCACTCATGTATCATTAACTCGGCAGCTTTCGCTAGAAGTGGAACCAGAGCTCTTTCCGCTGAGGGCATTGCAATATATGGAGGTGAAATATCCCGTCTTCACTTATCTGAAAATTTGGAAATCATTGCTTTCTGAGTAATGAGTCGGGATTCAGAAATTTAGTGAAATGTTCCAAGTGATGTGATACATAGCTGCCACTGTTGAGAGTGACAACCAATATTCTTTAAATAGAGCTGTTATCAACAGAGAAAAGTTAAGATGATGCAGCTTAAGCTAATAAAGTGAGTGATTTGGTGGTCGTATGAGTAATTTGCATCCTGTGAGAAATGCACATTTGAATTGCATTTAAATCCTGATTCGTCGAGCGGTTACACATGTGTGGTTGTTTTGTGATAATTTTGTTACGCAGACAAATGGTGTTAAATCATCAAACTAAATTTGAAGGTAAGATGTGTTCACTATTGACAAAAATATGACATAGTCTTCATTGTCTCGGATTTAATCTTACCTTGCATTTTATGCTCTCTTGCAGAAAGCAGAGTCCACACTTTTTCATGGAGGACCACAAAGAGCAAAACAGGATCAACATTAAATAATGCTGGAGCAACTGCGGGAAAACATTGTGTGCTCTGATGTTTGACTATGAGTCTGATGATGTGAGAATAAGTATGATTTCAAAACAGCAATGTACGTGGCCGAGTTCACGGTATTTTGAATGAATTTGAACATGCCTGTATTTTATTCATCCTCCTATTTTACGTACACTCAGAACATGCAACGAAAATGCATAGACTACAGCCACAATGATGCAACAAATTTACTCAACTGCAAGAATAATGATTGGCAAACAGTTCCTTAATCTACTATATATACGGTATGATTTTTTCGGGGGATAACGATATCTAGTATTACAATGCAATACTGACATGCGAGGCTATTATTATCAAACAATACTTCGTTACATTTGTTATTTAGGAGTTCCGGTGTCAGCTTGTGGTCAAATGATGAGCTTGCGCTTGGAGTTCAATTAGCAGCATTTTTAAATCAAGTTTTAACAGACGAGAAGTGCGACGGAATGCAGACGACGACGATGATGCAGAACTTTCCAAATAATTTAAACTTTCTAATGGCGTGACAATTACACGTTTTACTACTAAAATATTACGCGAAAAAGTGTATCTGGCAGTCAGGAACACTTAAGGAGGAAATATACAGAGGCCCTGGACGACAACCAACTCAGTAAAGTGTAATTAATTCTCAATCTATCATGTAATTCTAGGTTTTTAGGGTAGTTGGCAGTTTTAAATAATATGTGGTCGCACCAATATTGGTAAACAAAATGTAAGGTAGCTGAAAAACAAGAAACATCATTTCGCTGTTTTATATTTTGTATTTTCTGTATACTAGTGACTGCAATGGGAATGAGTACGCGGTCATATAGTCCGCATATTTGCTGTATAGGTGACGGCTACATACTTCGAAATATAACTTTTTGCTGATTAACCTCTCTAAAGGTAAATTAAATTATAATAGGATCGAAGTATTCTAAAAATCATGTAAAAGCTGGGTTATGAAACGTGAAAGCGCAAGTGTTCCAGAGCAAGCATGCTCAATAAAACATGCTCCACTAAGTGCTATTTGCTAGCGCGGCGAATATTCATCCGTCTAATATTGTTGACGCGTTCTCGTAAACAGTTTGCCATCCAATTATAAAATATGATCCCAATTTGCTTTATACATTATATGATATTTCTTATATAGAATATCTTTTGGCTACTAGCCCTTCTGTGCAGGGATATACATTCGGTCGAATGAGGTGAATAGTAATTTAAAAAAATGCTTAAAACGTGTGCTTAAATCTATAATTCGGAGGTCAGACTGAAATAGTCAGCAGAAGATAGTGAACAGGCGTAAGATATAATGCCTACATTAATCCACAAAATGTCTTTAGGAGTATAAAAGACCTTAAAATCCATCTCGCATGCGACATTGTTCAATGTGTAACACGTACATATAAATTTATATAAATCTGCCACAGAATTCTTCAATTGTGTCACACCCAATGTATAATACGGGAGATGAATATATTGCGTTTCTTGCGATATCTTTCAGATCCATTTTAATAGTTTCAATTTGAGCCCTTCTGTATTTATTTGTAATTGATTTTAAACTAACTGGTGCTTCCAGCATTACCGTGTCCACCTTTCCAAAATAGCTAGGTTTAAACTGCATACGAAACATGACGGATTGACACACTCACAAGTGTACTCAATTTCTGGCAAGTTGACCAAACCACTTGGCTAAATGGACGGATTACTGCTGGTTTTATACAAATAGAATAATCTCGCGTCAAATATATATTCACTCCATCATATTAAATATATACAAAAGATGATAAATAGTTTTGCAGATCTTAAACAAAAAATACAAGCGGGGTGTGATACAATCCACATACAACGACACTGCTGGGCTGGCTGGCAGATGTGTTTCCATACAATGGTTTCAACTAGCAAAAACTCGTCCGTTTTATCATGTAAAATAAAGTGTTCCGCACACGCATGTTACTAAAATTGGTCTAAAGAATACCAAATAAATTAGTAATAAGGATGGAAACAAAGATGAGAAAACAGTACAAAATGTACAACAAATGTTACATTACTCTATATGCGCCGCATCCCTTTTTGCATTTGGACAACCATAACATGATGGTATGGCAAAAGGACCTCAAATCCTTTTCCACCTTCTCCTTATCACGGAAAGGTGACAGGGTAACACTAAAGTGTTTTAAAGAGCTCGGGCAGTAGAAGACTCGTTTTTCAACATAAAAAACCGAAGCCAAGCCGTAAGCATAATGTATGTAACAAAATTCGCACTCGGTTTTTGTTTTGAGAAACATTTTACAACTATTTACAAGTGTCTTAAACATCGAAATCGAATTCAGGATCCGAGTCGAGCTCCAACTTGCCATAACCTTGAGTACAAAAATAGATTAAATGGTGGAGTCTCTTGATGGCATAACCCAGCTCCAAAGAAATTGAGCCTTCCAACTCGTAAAGTCATATACAAAAGTTACAATAAGTTCTACAATCTGTGCAGAACAAGGATTACAAAATTAGTTTGGATTGTACTTATCTTCACTACAGCAAATTTTTGCCTTAATTACACTAGAAAAGAGCTTGTTGAATTCATTCTTCCCGAAAATCCTTATTACAATCTTTTTTTCTGTACGCTAAAATTAAATTAAACATAAAAAGAATGAATTGACCGTAGTGCAAAAACACTTCCCTGATTCGTTTCTACGTCTATTCCGCTTATTTCACTGGAAACGCTTATGCATCCCGTTAAAAATACATGGCATGTGTTTAAAAAGGCATATCCATATGTCGACTAATTGTCATTCTCAAATTACTCATTATAACTCAAATGAAAATATCAGAGTGCAGGGCCAATACTCATGGTTTAGTAGAACTTAATAATTCCAACTTAATAATCAGTTTACTTTTGAATATAGCTCTCCAGAGCAACGATTCACCTTCCCGTTTGGTTGCCATCTACATTTAGGACATTCATACACTGGTTTAAATTTGACCAAACCCTCGTCCACTTTACCATAATCAAATAACTTCAGTGGAGTATATAAATATTAAAACCTGCTACTGAAATCATTTGATACCACTCGTGGGATAAGGTTTAGGACTGTATATTTCTAACGGCTTACTCGTGTACCCGGTGTTGCGCCTCGAAGCTGGTCGAAAACTGGTGAGCCGATGCATCACACAATTTTCACAGCTTCCAGTTACAGTTGTCAAAAACGTTGGATTATTAAGATCGGCTCCTAAAATTTCTAAATACAAACTGCACGATAGTAAATGTAAGCCCTGTGAGAGTAGGCCCGTTCGTTAATCCGTGTTTTCATCTGGGTTGTAGTACAAATTTTCCAGCTCTGAAATTTAATTACGAATTCGGATTGCTAATGTTAGGGGCTTGTTTTCATTTCTTCGTCAATATCATGGCACCATTGATGCAGGATTAGTTGCGTTTCCATAGTATAGTATTGTTAATTTATCTAAGTCAATTGTGTAATTCATTTCATTTCGCAAATACAATTATAATAAAGAGAATATCCTTAAATGTAGCGCAGATATTCTTATTATTATTCATTTATTCGAGGTAAAAATATATCTTGCACAGATTTGCCACACGTTAGCAAATCTGAAGATGACATAATGACAGAGATTGAATTGACAAAAAAACGAAGAGGTGCACGCAGCCAAGATCGGCGCTGTGCTGGTTAACGGATAACAAAGAAAAACCATTTAATTTAAATTACTTGTACCCAGATAATTATTTTTCTCTTAGTATTTTAATTAAGTTGGGTATAGTTGATAGCCGATAACGCTCATGTTTGCATGGGACAGCCCTAAAGTTAAACGCATTTTTATTGTAGCGATTACTGTACCCAACTGCACGTTTGATTTGGAATTTTTCTAACCAATTTTTGTATCGATCGTTTTTTAGTATTTTCATGCCGAACTGAAAACTCAAATNTTTTTAGTATTTTTATACCGAACTGAAAACTCAAATCATTCCATCTATTTTCAAGGCAGGAAATAGAGAACATTTTACAAATAGTAATGTAGTTTTTGTTGCATACGTATCTACCGCTAATAATACATAGGGACCTTTTTTCTACACTCACTAGTTTGCGTCGCTGTTCCAATGTGAGTTGTTTATACCACAGAACACAACAGTATTCTAAAATACTTCTAATATGTAATACATACATAGTTTTTAGTTGCGAGGATAAAAAACCACAGCATTCTTAATTTTAGCTTGAACATTCAGGAACTACTTCTTCGCACACAGAAACCTAGTCCTTCGGTATAATCCTTTGACGTCGTCAGATTGGCATTGGAAAAAAATCCTCAATGCATTTCTTAGCTCTTAGCTAGTCCCTTAGCAATCCCTCTACATCAATAGTATTGACTATTGAACAGATTCCTCTTTCACAGCAAATGATTACACTTTCTGCAGCCTTGCAGGCGTCGGCTAATTATCAGGTCTTACCAGTAAAATTAATATCAGTAATATCTGCACAGTTTTGCAGTTATTCACAAGTCTTGTTGATAAAGTGTAGAAAACAGTCTGTGCACTTCATGTCGTAATGTCTTATTTTGAAAGATACGTCTCCTTTAATAGCTTGTAAGCATCCGTTATTTTTACAAATGGATAACTTTGTGACAAGAGAGGAGTTGGTCTCTCTATTTTATAACGTAGTTAATTATTGCTTCTTCACGGGATATACCTTTGGTTTCATACCACTCACTACACAATAAACAAAATTGTTCAAATTCTAATGTGATTGCAACACAGGTGGGACAATTTAACCTCTTACATATCCGACAATTTGCTTTTTTATGATTTTCCGGAATTTTCATCGTCTTTAATAACAAAATATTCCTCAAGGGGTCTTGGGGCTTGTATCATCAAGTTATTCAACGTTTTGGTCTTTGTCAAACTAACGTACAATTTTGGATCGTACTTATAAAATCCTGTAAAATTAACTACTGCTTTATCCAGGCTAGAACCTTGGATGAGGTGCGTGGTCACTGCATATTGGTGTTTGGGGGCGAATGTAGTAACTTTAATTCGTTGATTAGAGTGTGGACACTCTTCGAACGTTGTCTGTGGAGTAATAGGTACTGAACCGTCACCCAGCCCATGATATGAATATCCCATTGCTGTAATTGTGATAAACGTTGACGTTTGTTGTGAGGCATCCTTGTAATAATATCCAGTAATTTCACACTTTGTTCCGCTGCAATATCTGTTGCATGAAAACATGAACGACCAAAACAAGTTTGCCAAGGCCAAGTAACTCGCCCACTCACATGCAACACGGCGCTGCATGTACCTCTCTCCAACAGCAGGCACATGCTCAGACTTTCCCCATTCAACCCCTCACTCTCACCGGAAGTGTGCAACATAATGAAATGCCATTTAAAATACATGGCTTCACCATTAACATGCAAACCCGGAAAATGTCACGAATGTTTAAAAACTTTAAAAGCACGGAGACACATAGCACAAAAATGCAATGCCCATGCTCAGCTATACTAATACATTTAAGGGACAAGACAAATTTCAAAAATGTAACTTGAATTTTTCTCCCTAATCCCTAAATGTGCCAGCTTCCAAAGTAAAAAGCTGGGCTGGAACTGACCTATGTATTTTATGTATTCCTAAAAGTACCGGAATACGCGTATGCTGGAAGCCATTGCTTGTCCCAGCTTCTTAAGTGTCCAAATTTGGTCTTTAGAGGCCTAACAAGGATGCAATATATTGTCCTTGTTTTCATGGTTAAATTGGGTGTATTCATTAAAATTGTAAAACCATCAAAATGTTGGTAAAGGAGTGGAGGCACAAAATATCAAATGCAAATCTGATTTGTCGGAGGTAATGTAAAAACCAACAAATCATAATAAAGGGTTAGGCACATAAGTTGCAACATGGGTTTACTTAAGCAACTTTTTTATTTCAAAAGATAAACGCTTTTTATATAACAAATATGAAAGACTAGAAGTTGGGAAACCTTATAATTAATTTAAAAAAAATTATATCTGCCATATGACCCCCATTTTCAATTACACAAAGTTAAAACCGTTTTGAGAAATTTTCCGTAACTTTGAGCAACATGTCCTGTGGAATCGCTTGAATCTCCTCCGTGATTTTGGGTTTCAATTTATCAATGGACCGCATCGTGTGCTGAAATACCTTTTCTTTCAAGACAAGAAAAAATCTGGAATCGTGAGGTCCGGGGACCGGGCAGCCCAATCCATATCGCCATTCCGCGAAATGAGCCTCCCAGGAAACATGGCTCCTTGTAATGGCTTCTTGGACTCTCCAGATTTTTTCTTGTGGGGCTACTTGAAAGAAAGGATTGGGTTTCAATTCATCAATGGACCGCATCGTGTGCTGAAATACCCTTTCTTTCAAGACAAGAAAAAATCTGGAATCGTGAGGTCCGGGGACCGGGCAGCCCAATCCACATCTGACATCGCCATTCCGCGAAATGAGCCTCCCAGGAAACATGGCTCCTTGTAATGGCTTCTTGGACTCTCCAGAATTTTTCTTGTGGGGCTACTTGAAAGAAAGGGTCTTTCAGGACACGATGCGGTCCATTGATGAATTGAAATGCAAAATCACGGAGAAGATTCGAGCGATTCCCCAGGACATGTTACTGAAAGTTACGGAAAATTTCTCAAAACGGCTTCAACTTTGTGTGAATGAAAATGGGGGTTATATGGCAGATATAATTTTTTTAAAATTAATTATAAGGTTTCCCAACTTCAACACTGTATATATATACACTATACTATTTACGTATTACATACATATATACACTACTAGTTATATATACTACATACATGCATACAATATACTATATATATACTACATATATACACTATATAGTATAGTATACGTACTACATATATACACTATACATACTATATATATACTACATATATACACTATACTATATACGCACTACATATATACACTATACAATATAAGTACTACATATATACACTATACTATATAAGTACT
>JAANSN010001609.1:0-31681 GCA_036850665.1 Dicranocentrus wangi
TTTTCCTTTTTGTCCGGGAAAAGTTAAAAGCGTCTCTAATGAAGATGCATGGATTTTGCCTAGGAGGAATCCAGAGCCTATTGCTATTCCAGTTTCTGTCTATTTCGACTTTATGTTTGTTGTACATTAGAAGTGTGCGTGTTTTGTTATCAAGGAATGAAATTTATTGATCATTTTTTCCCTCGTGAATCTCTTGATGAGGGTTGCACAATTTACTCCTCGTGTAAACTACGCGCTACGCGAGATACTTCACACAGGATCAAAGTAAAATGCATACGGACCACCTCACATTCGTTCACATTCCTCCTCCACTTTTATGTAATTCTTACGCAGTTCTCTAAACTTACGAAACATGTGAGCAGCTAGTTTTTTTACGTCGTCGGTGAATGAATCCTTAATAAGGACCCTATACCGTCCTAAAAAATTTCCTCAAATTTCACTTGAGCTCTTTGCAAGAGTTGTGCCTATGTCCTCACATGGTGGCTATATAATATGGCTCAACCCTGCAAGAAGACGTGAATGAAAGTTGGATGTTGTGTTGACTCTTATAAAAGGCGACATAAAGATTCAGATACCAGTGTTTATTCGCAGCTTACAAAAATTTCGCTGGGGGCTCCACTCCAACTTTTTTTTGTACTTTCTCATGATACTCGTCGTCTCGGGGAGGCTCATTTCATGGGCCCATTTCCTATCCCGCTAATGCAGTGAATTTTTTTATACCTTGCCTGGCTTAAGGTAAACACATTTTGAAATTTCACGGGGTAGAAGCAATTTAAAACCCTGACAAGAAATAGTTTGATACGGTTGAACCCTTACTTTGCATTTTTTTACAGCTAACAGATGTCCGCATGTAAAGTGCAAGAAGTATTATAGCTTTGAACGTAAGGCAACTCGCGACTCGCTCTTCAGCAGCGTATGAACTTTCTTTCTTGAAAGAAAAGAGCATTAGCTTCCTCCCTTGTGGGGGTATTTTACCCGTGCGAGGAAATATAACTTTTTAGAGAGATACTTTCACTTAAATATTCTTGATGGCTATACACACACGTCCCTGCACACTGTCTGTACACATTTTCCCTACGCAAAAAATGTCTGCACGGGGTCCCTCCCCTCTATATTTAGATGCCAGGCCATATTTTGCTTGTGATGAGATTTAAAAGTCGCAGACATTTACAAGCACCAGCAGTTGCTGTTATTGACTCATGTCCCTAGATACCTGCACACTTTCACTACGTTTTCATGCAATAGCATCCCTTATTTGTGGACAATATGTGCTCCTTAGCATGTATAATGGATGACATGTGAACGCATCTACATACTCTCCAACAACGGCATGGGCTTCCTCCCGGCGAGGTAGAAAACGACTCTAGGAAATTCATCCTGTTTCGCTCTTTACTGTTTTTTTCACTCTTCTGTTTTTTTTACCAAGCTCGAAAAGGAGACGACGCCGCGGTGTTTTCACTTTTTTGATTAGGAATGCGTATCCGTGTGTGTGCATGGTTGGTGCCGCCTTTAGCCGCAGTATTTTTCCAGACCAAACATCATCTCATATGACATGTCAAGTGTGTCTGTGAAGGTCTTCCACAGGAAAAAATCTCATTCGGAGAGGAAGCCATTTGGAAGAGGAAAAAGTATATATTTTGAGTGTTTTGAAAGGTATAAAACTGTAAAAGGTTGAAAACAGAGAGGATAGGTGAGGACGAGGAGCACGCTATTTTTCCCTTTTGTCGGTCTCTGCTCCCTATATTTTCAGATTACTTTTTGGTTGGTTGTTATGTCCCACTCCGGCACGTTTTCATTCATCCTGATGCACGCATATATTTATGGGTCCCTCTTTTCTAAATATTTGAGGGTGAAACAGGGAACGAATTTCTTTGTGGAGAGAAAGGTCGTTTTCATAAGTTTTCTTTTGACTTTCTCATTTCGCCGTTCTCCGTGGAGAAGAAGATGGGAGTTATGTTTTTACTTGCATACACACATAATATGCAATCCTCATGGTTTATTTTTCCCTAACAAGCGAAGACTCTGCGAGAGGAGAGCAGATGGGTTGGACGGGAGAGACAGGAACTTGCTTGGTTTCTTTTACTTTTACTGTGTGTGCTGCCTTGAGAGAAAAATAACTTTTTTTCCTCAAGACCACCACACCACGTCGAAAGGCTTTTTTAGGTGGATTGCTCACTTTCTCCATTTCATCTCGTTTTCAGATCTTTGTGGCTCAGAGCTTCCGTCTTTTGTCCTCACTCGGAGCCTCTGCCTCTCCTCTGCTCTGTCATAGACTACACACGTATAAAAGGGTTTCCTCACTGAAAATGGAAATAGATTGGAATGGGAGAAAGCAAGGAGGGGGTTTATACCCCACGTTTTTTTATCTGTTTGTAGCCGTACTCACCTCCTCTCTCCCAAATAACTCTTGTCGACGACACAGCTTTTCATTCTCCAGAAAAAAGGAGAGAGAGAGAGAGTTGGTAGGAAACTAATAGAGGCTTATTGACACTAGACCTTGTAGCCAGGTTAATATTTGTCCTCCGGTTAACGAATGAGCGTACTTTGAGCCCGGCTCTGTTTCTGTCATTCCGCATTCACTGGGTCTGGGTGGGTAGTGGGTAGCAGCAGCAGTAGCAGTATCGTATCATGCCAGGAAAATAAATGGAGATTGCTATTATCGTTACGTAATAAAAAGGTGGGTGCGTGGATTTAGGAGGAAATTGGGATTCCAAACAACTATGAACTTTAGTTAACGGTTCATAGGTTCCATTAGTTTGGGGAAGAAAGGGTAAGCGTATGGAAAGGGAAAACACATGCCATTTTTGTTGTAGTGACTCGAAGGAGGTTCACGTTGCCTCCAGCAGCAGCATTTCTCGTTCTCGTTGGATTTTTTTCTCTCTCTCCGGTAGTACCTAAACGGACAAATTGTGTTTGCGTGGGGCACTCGCACTACTCTACTGCTGCATTCCCTGATTTCATACATATTGCCACTGACAGAACAATGCAGTCAACTTCAATTCTCTACGAAACACAATAAAATTACTTTTCTGCATACCATTTCACCGTCGACTCTCTGTATCTCATTCATGTGCTGTGCGGCTAAAGTGAGCTTGTTTGTCAAGTAGAGAAAGAGCACTTGAACAATAATACTTTAGTATAAAAAAATCACTTTTGGGCTGTTCTCTTCGAGGCTCGCACGAGAATTCAAAGTGTGCTCACTGCAATTTGCAATGATTTCATTTTCCTTTATTACTCTCATTTCTCCCACTCGCACTCTCCTACAACTCTACAACTCTACAAGTTATGAGTTTTTATCGAGGTAAAAAAGAATGGTCTGCGTGTGCCAATCCTCTTTTTCAACACTTTTTCCTTGATGCAATACAATAAGTCATACTTCCAAAACGGAATGGAGTTGGCATATAAATTTCTCTAACAATTGGAGCTGCTTTATTATTATTAGAGCGCAACGATAGGAGGGTCATTACATATAGGTATACCCGCAAAGTACTGGCTGGTTAGGGTTTTTTTTCCTGTCGTGTCTATCCCATATTTAATAGATAAGTATAGAGGGAAAAAAGGCGCATTTATTGTCATTGACATCTGGGTGGAGGAAATGTGCGTAGGAGGAGGTGTACGACTATACAGGATGATTTCCACCACTCTATATAATATTATTTCCCCTAAACAATATTGTGTATCCTGATCCTGGTGGCATCACATCACCGGCAACATTCTGAATGGCTTAAACATTGACATAGCTCTAAACACAGCCAATTTCTTCCCCGTCTATAAAATGGGAGCATCATCAGTATCCATCTTTTCTCCCCTTTTTCACATTTTTGTCTGTCTCTCACAAAAGGAATTTTTTCCCAATCTATTTGTCTTTCGGGGAGCATGAGCGCCCGTGATATGGGATCGCGATACGGTGATATGCTTCCAAGATAACGGGACATGTCCGCTATTTACCCTATCTACATCTGCACTTTAGTTTAGACAAAAAGAAGGCAAAGTACGAAAAAAAAGTAAAACTTTTTTCCTCCTTCTTCTTTCTTTTGTTCTCTTAGGATTATTTCATTTCCAACTATTGAATCTTCATAGACATTTAGTTTAGAGGAGCGTGGAAGGAAACGAAGGAAATTTTCTGTAAATGGGGGAAAAATTTGTCTTCCCGGGAGTGAATTTGTATCGACTGTTTATATCAATGGGGGGAAAACGGTTTACACATGTGGATCTCTCCCTGGGAGAGAAAACACGGACATGGGAGGAGGAGGAAAAAAGTCAGGACTGTGTGAGCCGACTGACAAGTGCCTGGTAAAAGCTAGGTTTGGTTTGTTGACGCAGCAGTTAGGACTGTGTGAGCCGACTGACAAGTGCCTGGAAAAAGCTAGGTTTGGTTTGTTGACGCAGCAGTTGTCTCACGACTTGACAAGGCAAAAACTCCAGTGGCTTTTGTACACCCATTTTTTTCTCCATTTTATTTTCCCTGGTTCCACGTGAGCATGTGGAACGTTCTCTGCTGTAATGCAATTACCAGAGAGGAAACTAATGTCGTGACATTGTTTGTATGCAAATGCGTAGTAGTGGGTTTATGTTGTCTGCACAAAATGGAATTTTTTTGTGTATTAAAAACTGAAAGTTATTACAGGGAAAACTGGAAGAATTATTATGGTGAGGTTTAGTCTGGAGCAGTTTTCTTTTTTTGTTGTTGACTGCACGAGTCCACGGACGCAGTTTCGTTAGGGAAGGGAAACATGTCATGGGATTTCTACGCACATTGATTTCTTCTCTATCAGCTCGACTCGCATTCCACCCACCCTACTATTCAATTTCCGTCTTGTTTATTCCCTCTGAATCGTCGAAATTGGATGGTTTTCAAGAGAGGATGGCAACCGTACGGAAAAATTTCTGTCAATTTTGTTGAGCCAAATCAAAACTACGGATATTTTAGAGTAGGATTGCACACAGTCGGAGTTTGGAAATGGAAAAATGGGTTTGGTGTGTGTGTGTGTGTGAAAGTCTTTGCCAATCCTGGAAGCCATGTTGGACTTCATTTTTATGATAACATTCTGTCACTGGATTTTTTGAATACAAAGCGACTCAACTGTTCAATTTTGCAGATTGTTACGTTCCATAAGGGAAAAGTTCCTTTTTCTGAAAGATGGGAAGTAACAAGGAGAAAAAAAAAGATTCAAACTGGAAGCCGAAGCCATGTCATGTCTTCTTTTCTTTTTTCTAACTAAGTCGGTAAGTCGGTTTTGACTTCCCGTTGTAAACCGACGAGCACAAGTGAATTTCATGGCATGCATGTATTCCCTCAACTCCCGGAATGCCACGTTGATGCCCGCCGTTAGCCAACTTGTAGTAAAAAGTAGTTAGGCGAAGTTGAGTACAGGGAGACGGGAATGACATGTTTTTATGGAGGATTACAGCAATGTCCCATCTTTAATGACCCTATTTGGATGAAGATGTAAAGTAAGCCATCAGAACCACTCTGCCAGCAGCACCGATCCTCATTTGAAAGGAAGTTTTTAAAACGAGAGGATCGTTCTTCTTCGTCTTCATCTCGCTCCCATCTTGTGCTTTCATATCGTCGTCGTGGTCTACTTTAGAGATTCTCTGTGTGTCCCATTACCATCACCAACCACCACCACCACCACTTCCTAACAATCAGTGTCCTTTCTTGAGCACAATGCGTATAGGCCAAGAAAAGTATAGGCACATAAGGAAAATTGGTGGCTTTCGAATGACTTCATGGGATGATGGCTAAATGATAGTTCTGTCAGATGACTATATAGCCGAGTCAGTTTTACTTGAATTGGACTGCCACAAGGGGAGTAGTTTACCGACCTTGTCATGTAACAGAATCTTGGCAATAATTCCTTCAAAGTGGGGAGTCTACTCAATTTTTTCCCTATAGGAAGAAGGCCACATGCTTGTCTCATCTTCACTAGCCATCATTATTACAAGTACAGTGTTCGCCCTTTTACAGAGTTGACACACTGTAATAATCTTTTATTTGTTCGTTTATCAAAACGAGGCTAAGACGATAATGCACTGTGAGCTCAGGTTCAATAACAAAGAGCTGAAGCTGACAGAGTGAGTGAGTGACAATGCATCTTATTTTTCCTTCTTACTATAAAAACAACTTTGTCATCCCCATTATTTTCCTGCTTATTAGAATCCATTACATTACAACTTTAACTCTATCAATAGCAGATTTGGTGGCTAGGTATGTATAGGCAGGACAAGTGAAATATGATAATAACCAAAACTTGTGTAAAGTCCCAAATCGGCATCCTGAAGAAATCCTATATGGGGCTCTCGCTCTCTCTATACGTCTATGTCTGTATATTATTCCGCAGTGGTAACCCTGACTGGGTAAAAATGATCATGATTACTTATATTATGTCAGGATGAAATGTATGACATTCTTCTTGTGAACTTTTATATAGTCTTCCATTCAAAGTCCGAATGCCTCCCAGACATTTTATTGCCTCATCGTTTTTTGTTGTTTGTGTCTTATTATACGGCCGACGGAGTACCTAGTGGATTTTTAGAGGATGCGTATCATCAAATAATTTCGGTTGAGAGATGTGCGTGCAACTTGAACATTCAGATCCGTCCTCCAATATAATACGGCGGCGCATTGTGTATTCAGCTTGGGTTACACTCGTTTTTTCTGATCTGGTATGCATCTCAAAATTTTAATCTTTACCAGTTCCTTTCTGCGAGGCATGCCATGTCAGAATGAAATCCATTCATTCATTCAATCAACTTCTTTGAGCATTGGATGTGGAGGTTTCCTATTCTGATCAAAGATTGATTGTGACCCGAGGAATTTCCTTATAAAACTTTCATTTCGATTTTGTGGTCGGGTGTTATGTGTCCCCACAGTTTCTCTCGGGATTCATCCATAAATGAAAGCCTGTTCTACTACGACAAGCACACTTTTTCCAAAAGTTAAGTCATCGCTGTACTGAAGACAAGGAAAAGCAGTGTCTCGATCTCGAGTCCAACTGGAACGGCACGGACTTATTTAGGGATTTTCCTTTTTTTATATTGTGTTTTTTGTGCAACGTAATTTGAGGAAAAATACGTCTAGTTTGTGCTTTTTCCCCCTTTTGGAATCCCACACTGAAATCGCAAACGACACAGATCATTTGTTCTAACATGTTTGTCTGGACATATAAGCAAAGTTTCCTTTAATATTTCATATCTACATGAAAACAAAACGTTTCTCTCTCTCTCTCTTGGAATCCTCCATATATGTACCTTCTCCCTCAAATGTACTTATGAACACTGTGATATGGTTACACATTCGTGGCGTGTAATGACGTGCGTCAACTTTCCGACCGACGTCTTCCAGGCATTCTCGTTTTGACTTAGATGAACAGACAAATTGTTTCACAAAATGCGAAACAGGAAAGAATGCCAGTTCTCTTTCAAAAAAGGGATCTAACAAAAGTAGGCATATATAAAAAAAATCTTCAAAAGCTACAAAATACGACTGAGGAGGAGTGAGGAGGGAGTTAGTGAGAGGGTGATAAAGGTGCTGGCTGGTTTAGACACACTCCACTCCAACCAAAACTTTTGTATTCATCAAAAAATGTTTTGAACTGGTGATGATGATGTTGTTAGTTGTGCAACGTGGTGTTTTTTGTTGTGTTAATGTTAAACCCACGACGCTCCGCTGTACACTAAACTAACGAAGAAGGACGATGCGATGATTTATTCAGTCAGACTCGAGAGCCACCCTGGAGAAGATATATTTAAAAAGGCCAACTTGCTACATACAAACCGACGAGCCTCTCTCCCATTTCAAAAGGAATGAATGAAAGAGTTGAGTTGAGTTGAGTTGCGAGAGTGAATGAATGCATTCTCGCCGTTTATCCCACGAATCCCAGTGTGGGCTAACTGCATGCTAAATTCCATTATAATTTGGCTACTTTGCGAGTCTGCATATAACTGCTTAGGCATATATGCTTTTATAACCGGAAAGCTCCACGCTACAAACAAAGTTTGTGCATATGTGATAATCTTCTCGAGGGCAGGATCCCATATGTTTAGAATTTTATAGAGGATCCCTTTTCGGCCTGTGTGAATCTCATGAATTTAGTATTCAACGGAGTATACTACTCCAGAAAACTTGCACAACTTGATGTGATTATACTATACCCCCTGATATTATTATTGTTGCGAAGACTATTAATATTATATTGCTGGATGGAATGGAGCTCTATAGCTGGTGTGCTGTCACAAGAGAGAATATTCACTTAAGTTTTTCATACTGTCAGACTTCTTATTACTTTCGGGAGGAAATATACGACCTTTTATGTCAACCTTTTGAGATGGCTCCGATTATTATTATTCTGTCCTAGAAGTGTATAAAGTTTGTGAAGAGAAACTCTTGTGTTGTGTGCAAGTTATTAGTTTCAAAAGGAAATGAAGAGGGATGCAACATATTTCCAGACTTCTTCTGCGAGACTTCCCTCAATTTTCATTCCACCAACAACATTCCGCTATTCATGGACGTAACTGGTTAATAGTGGTGTGGTGCGTGTGGTTGTTGACGTTCTAGTACCATCATATGGGCACTTTATAAGGCTTCTCTCTGTCTCGCGTTTTGACTTTAACCAAAAGGCTGTAAAGTAGATTTTCGTCGTGATGACACAGTACATTCAATAAAGTAAAGCGGTTGTCGGAGGATTTTCCTTCGTCCGTCCCCCGTAATACTATTATCTCGGCCGATTAAAGTTTCACGGTTATTTGTACACAGGATTTTTTATATGATGATGTACAGTACACAAGGTCTACGCACTCGGGTGCAAAGGACGGAATGATTAGTGTTTTTACGATGGAAGAATAGCTATAGACACTCCGCCAGCGTGAGTTTCTCCATTGTCAGGCTCAGGCAGCGACTAAACTTTGACATTACCACACACATTTCCATGCATTGTGTTCGTTCACTATCAGTGTTGTTCTCGCACTACGCATATAACATAACATCTTGGGAGAACAAAAAAAAACTTTTAGTGTTTCCCCGGCTGATATATAGGCGACAAGGCGGGTATTTCTCCAGTTGCGTAAACTTATTTTGACGTGGCGTGCCAGGACAATCCAACCACAAAAAGTGGCAGTGCTGCTATTTAACAAATAATATTATTGAGCTAGTCACACAAGAAAGCAGACGTCCGCCGAAAATGAATGTATAGCTTTGGAAGAGGAGAAAGAAGGAGGAGGTTAGTCTGGCGTGAAAATGTTTGTAAAGCTGGGCCATTCTTTAACAGTTCTGCAACGTTGTTTTGTTTAGTCACCCGAAAGTTTCTGGGAGTCTATGAGATGTTTCCCTTGCTCATTCAAACGAAACAAGTGATATTTCATGTGTGGCAGTGATCAAGTGGAGTTAAAGGAGTCGTTTACTCCAGAATTGAAAAATTAAAAGCGGTTCTCCTTCTCACACGTGGCAGATAAAAGTAATCGGACTTGAACGCCTGTAGTAAGTAATTTGAAAACTAGCAGGTAGCTTTAATACCAATAGATCGGATGTCCTTTTAGTTGAATGTAAAACTCAATCAGGTTCAGGTTGGCAATGGTGTTGTTATGTTGTTACAAGATACCAACATGAAATGAGGTAATTTTACATTTCGGTATTTTTGTGCATGTCACTAGGACCTCGCTTCCCCATCAATTTCTAAAACTTTTTTTTTTTTCACGAAAAGACGATCGGTTGGAAACGAGACATTTTTTGTCATTCTCGCTCTCTCTCTCTCTCTCTCTGTGTGAAGTCGATTTTTTTTGTATTTTCATTTTGTGGTGAGTCGGCTTGTTCTGGTTGTTTAACTCGGAAGTAGTGTATTTCCCGAGTGCATGAGATATGCGGTTTTCATGCATGCGTTCCTTGTTTTCCTCCGCCACCGCAATCATCATCAGCCTTTGGTATGTTCTCTAGTGGTTTTTAATAACCCTATGGAATGCATTCCTCAAGAGGATGGGTTTGACAATGCGAGAGAAAAAAATATAAACTGTCTGATTTTTCTAGCGCAAGTGAGATATGCGGGGTGTGTGTATGTATACACACAGCCCTTGAATATTTTTGGGGTTAAGCCAGCTCCACCAGGGCAAAGATTTCTCGACCAAAATATTTTCTTCGAGTTTGAGAAATTTAAAAAGTAATAATTCCTTTCAGGCTAACAGGGTTCTCAACGAGGAAAAAATGTAATTAGCATTGCATTCACACATTTGGAATATGCGTAATGTAGGCAATCAACATAAGTTACCGTCATCTTTATTACCTTTTTGAATAAAGGGATGGGTAGAGAGCGACAGAATTAATGGGATTTTTCCTCAAAGCAAGAAGAAAAAAAAGATTATCTCACAGCTCTTCTTCTCAACTGATGTAATATGTGTGGAAAAAACTTTGACTTTGAGCATGCGGGGAAAAGGAAGGAAGAGGAGATGACTAGTTTTCTTCTCATTTTGTTGATTATTTGGTGAGTGGGCAGATCACAGAGAGAGAGAGGGAGAATACTTGGTTGCAGGCTAAAGTGTTCATGTTCATGTGGACATCATCATGGGAGTAGTCAAAAAAGCTCATATAGCCCGAACGAAACTTCACTTTTTTCTCCTGCAATCCATGCGGGTGCTATAGCTATGGCTGTGTGAAGCCGAAGCGAAGCCAAAATGAAAAGGAAGATGAATGGGGCTTGATTGTCATAAATTGGTGTGCAAATGGTGTCACACGACGATATTATGAGTTTTCGCATTCACCAAACTCGCTCCTAAATGATCCCTACTCAATTTTCAACTAAATTTTCCAAACTCAACTGCCAGCTCAGCAGGCACCGTTCTTACGTGTTGTTCTTTTTTCCTCTTTATTTCTCTTATCGGTCGTTTGAGTACTTACAGAAATCCATGTATGTTCTCTAGAGAGGTGGTAGTGGTGGTGGTGGTGATGGTGGTGGGAACTGGTTGTAAATAAAAATATTCTCGGAGGAGAATTGCCCGACGTGAAATGCGCAGTGCCAAGAATTTCTTCCAGTTTTCCACGTACCACAAAACTTTTTTTCGGCTTGGGGAGATATCACCACAGAGTCATATATATTCTAGTTGTTCCCATTCGATCTACGTACTTATTTATGCGAGTTGGCTTGCTGCTTCGACTGCCAATAAGTATGGGATCCGTTCGTTTAGTTTGGTTGGCGCATCATGTCATTTAGCCAATAAGTTTTTTATTAGACAGGAAGTGTGGGGGATTGCCCATTTGTTCATCTATCCGGCAGGCAGGGTACGCTCTACATAATATCTGGTGCTGCTGGCTGCATAAACTTTTACTAACGAACTGTGTGTTTAGGCCATTTAGCCACCGATTAGAATCCCTCTTTGCTTCTGCCTGTTCCGTCAATTAAAGTATATTTGAACAAGATGGTATGTATTATTGTACGTGTGATGTTTTAAATAAAAAATATACGGAGGAGTTTGTGTTACGTATTTTTTTTCGTTTGACAAACACTCTCACTCTCCTCTTCCCTAGAAACACTCTTGATCTTTTTTCTGTCTCTGTAGCGAAAACAAAAACTGAAAAACTGCAAAAACATGGTATAAACGACAATTTACTCAAATTGCTGGTTTGTCTTTGACTCGAAGAAAAGCGCAAGCTAGCATTAATTTGCAGCTGTTGCTAGAGTTCTCTAAACTGTGAACTTTGAAAGATTGCAGAAGAGCCATTCTCAATGTATATAATATGTATTACGGATTCTCACGACCAAGTTCAAAGTCAACAAAGTTTCTGCTCTTGAGCACGACCAGAGTCTTGAAAAAAAAAGTTAAATTGTACTTTATATTACCACCCTTTATCCATTTTGAATGGCTTAGTTAAAACTTATGTCCCCGCTTTTTCATGAGAAGTTTTGCAAGGGGAAAAAAATTGCTGTAGGAAAGAGAAATTGTGTAAAGAGAGAAGAAAAAACCTTAGATTATGGGAGTAGCTAGCTACAGAGAGTTTCTTTTGTAATAAGAGAGGGAATTTACAATGAGCTCTGTGTCTTCCTTTTCCACCCGAGGAAATCACTTGAGCGGAAAGATTCACTGTAATACAATTACTCCCCGGCAATAAGCTCATAGATATAAGGGAGAATCTTAACTTTTCTCCGTCTGCAAATGAGTGGAACCATTAATGAAACTAAAAAGCTGGCGCGTACAAAAAAAATCTTACCAGAATGAACTTTCACTGTGTTCCACACTGCTACACTGTAATTTTTTTGGTGAATGGATTTTCAAGTGATAATTTTGGAATGGCTTTGTTACATGATTTGGAAGTTAGAGGAATGGTGATTTAATTGAATGATTTCAAGATCCCTATCTAAAATAAAAAAAGTTCCTGGATGTACTCTTGAAACCAGATGAGTTTTACAGTTGCTCGTTAGAGTATGTTTATTATTGCTATCAGAGTACTGTTATGCTAAATCAAATCATTAACGAAAAGTTATTATCATTCTCATTATTCTTCTGGAAAATGTGCAGATGGGCGGGTAGCGGGTCTGTTTTGTTGCGACAAGGGCCGTATTCCCTGGGAATACGGAAATTTGAGTGCTAGTCCAAGTCAAGCTAATTCCTTAGCAAAGGCTATATATTATGCCACACGTGTACCATATCCCTATACCACTCAATTGTTCATGATCATGCTAACGATGAGATGAAAAAACGGGAAACAACAACCTTCTGGACGAATGAAAATGAAGGCCACATGGCACATGTCACGCTCACGATGGAAGTTGTACGCTGGAAAAAGCCGTAGTAAAATCTGAACTTTTAGGCTACCGTCTGCTCTTTCCTCTCGTGGACCCCTTTTTTCAATAGAATCTGTGCTTCAAGTCTCTGCATGGGAGCAGGCAGAAGGAACACTTTCCAGTTTTCCACTGTCCTCATTGCATTCCCATTACAAGACAATATACGTACTTACGTACTACGTAACTTCAAGGATTCGACACGCACGAGAGCGTATAGGACAAAAACAGGCAACATCTGGCAAGCCCGTGGCTTCTATGTCAAGGGATGCTTTTCTCAAGGCCCTTTAACAATCCAAGAAACTTGTTCTTTGCGACACAGTTGGTTTTTAATCGAGTCTTAGACAAGTTCATTTATTGAGGTCACTCCTGTCCCTCATGCTTTACGTTTACACACCATCATTTTCGGCTGGAAACAACAGTGTGTGAAATACATCACATTAGTTTTAAGTCACCTAGCTTTCCCAATCAACAGCAGTGTTTTATCTACTGTCAGCGATTCACACCGAGTAAAATTGTGAAATGTAGAGCTGTCGTCTACTACTAGCACATCTTTCAAAAAAACATAAACCACTTTTAGTGTCAATAATTCAGTGCCACGGAACAGCCGAGCCCGTAGACTGATTCATTTCCCTTGTTTCCCTCTGACAGAGAAAAATGACGAGATAA
Source organism: Dicranocentrus wangi (assembly GCA_036850665.1). Taxonomy (NCBI): domain Eukaryota; kingdom Metazoa; phylum Arthropoda; class Collembola; order Entomobryomorpha; family Entomobryidae; genus Dicranocentrus; species Dicranocentrus wangi. The sequence continues at coordinate 13,434 of JAANSN010001609.1, forward strand.
AAGATACGGGGAAAATAATATGCTCAATGAAACATTCAGCCAAAAGCTGTAACTCGTTCCCGAATTTAGCTCACTGGTAAATTATGGCGTGTGCAATGCAATCCTCTTGAAACAAAAAAGGTTTTTATCGGGTAAAGGGGATCCTCCACCAACCTGTGCTCTGGTGAAGGTCATCTTATAGAGACCTTGTGAATCCGACAATCGGCAATTTCATCGTAAATTGTTAACGAACATTGCATTCTGGATTGCATTGTCACTAGACACACAACAACCCACGCAATGTATCAGATTAGATTTGTGAAGGTGCATGCATGTATGTACATAAGCACATTTGAAGAAGAAAAAAGAGGACATGGTTGCTACCTTATTACAATTGCTCCAAAGCCATTTTCCACTTTTTTTTGTTTCGAGGGGAAAGCATAGTTGTACAACTCTTATTGTCAATGTGTATTTGTTGTTCGGCTTGGTAAATAGTGAGTTGTGAGCTACATGAAATCCAGTGAAAACGAGAGAAACAACACATTCTCCATTTTTTTTCCTTTACCTTTTATTTTTGAATCCAAGGAACGTGTGCGTCGTGTAGACGGAGAACGGAGAAGAAGGAAGTGTATGAAAAGGCTAAGTAGTGGATGTGAGTGCGTGGTCGTGTGTGTGCCATGCATTCTGACGAAGACACACACACACACACACAAAACAACACATTCTCCATTTTTTTTCCTTTACCTTTTATTTTTGAATCCAAGGAACGTGTGCGTCGTGTAGACGGAGAACGGAGAAGAAGGAAGTGTATGAAAAGGCTAAGCAGTGGATGTGAGTGCGTGGTCGTGTGTGTGCTATGCATTCTGACGAAGACACACACACACACAGGGAATTACATGCTTTGTGTGTGAATCAACCTTTAGAATTGCCCTGAGACGGGGTATATCCTGGTGAAATAGTGATTTTCCCCTCGAAAAACAGTAAAGTTAAGTAAGTAAGCAAGCACAAAAAAAGGAGAGAGAGAGAGAGAATAGGGGAGCTTTTTCCCATTCATTTTTCTCCTGCACTTTACTTCATCCTCGTGGAATCGGTGCAGTGCACAGTTCGAGGAAACCCATAATACTGGTATTATCCTTACCGGTCGATATCACTAGTTCGGGATACTACTACTACTTACTACCCCAGGATCCGCTGCTGGATAGACGGGAAAAGTAAAACACATTTTGAGCAGCTCAAACTTTTAGTAGGATATATTGGATGAGTCACCGTCGTCATCATCATCACAGAAAACTGGGAGAGCGAAGCAGATAATTGGATTCCGTTATGACACGTAGGAAGAAGAAAGACTTTGACTGCATTTCCGTATAAGAATGTCCTCATATGAATGCAATTTTAGGCATGCTCACTGCTCACTTTCAGAAGACATTGCCAGGCTTATTGCGTACAATTTCCTGAGAGACAGAGTGTTCCTCTACTCTACATACATACTACTATAAATATCAGCCAGTCAGCCGGGACACATCATCCCCAAAACATAACCATATACCACCGACTACTGCTGCAAGCAGGGCTTCTGGAGGGGTTATTACGTGTAAATGTGGAAATTCACAATGCAGAGAGCTGTGCACAATGCGCTAATGTTATGCACCATCCATGCACTTTCCGACGACTTTCCTCTCTGTAGCCTTTAACTTTACCCGTTCACTACTCTCTCGTTAGCTCCTTCCTATTCTCCCCGTTGCGTTTGCTTATCTTGTTGGCACGGGACGGGAGTCTCTGGTTCTGGTTCTTCCTGGTTTTGGCTTTTGTGTGCTTAAGGAATATTTATAAAAGGATTTCTCTAAGCGTGATGACATTTACACGGTCCCAGTTCAACTCATCACTTTAAACTCATAATCATCTCGTTCCATAAACAGATCGATGGCTGGCAGCTCATGTAAATTTTCGGCTGTAATAGGGCACTACTCCTTCATAACTCGCACAGGAGGATTTGTATGACGGTATGGCGTGGTGTGGTGGGGATGTATAATTTATAGATTTCAAACTGGTTTACTCTTTCACTACCGGTTCTCTCTCCGTCCGCATTAATCTCCGGATATTGAGGTACGCTGAAAGGTTTAGCGAAATGAAAGCTGTCTGACAAACTTTTTTTATAGGATTACCATTACTATCCACAAATGCAATTCATTTCCTGTGCCCAATAACATTCTCCATATAACAGGGTTTTTATTGCACAGGAAAAATATGACATATTCTGCCATAAAACAGCACATGGTTTTATTGAACTTTATTGCAGGTACGAGAACCTCTTCGTGAATGGGGTGTGTTGACTATAGTGGTAGTGGAAGTGGCAGAGGTGGATATTACATTTCTTTCTGTGTGCCCAACTCCTCTCTCTCTCTCTCTCACACACACATCTGATCCGAGTTTCGTGTTGTATACGCTTGTTCGTTCGTATCTCATTCAGAAAACAAATGTGATCACCTTTCATAGAAAAAAAGCACAAAAAATGGGATATATGACCTCGGCTATGCTTATTTAGGGAGAACCGCAGTGTCATGTTTATACATGGCTCACAATATTATCATTTTTTATCAGGAGAATATTCATGACTCTACATGTAAATAACTGGTGGTGCATTATGGGAACGTCTCAATTTGAATGAATGAATGTGTACTTTGGTTGAGGGAGAAACGAGAGTACACACCGGATGTGTCTTCATATATCAGTCAGAAAGGAAAAAAAAATTGATTGAACAGAAAATGCTGGTAATGTGTAGGGAGTGAATATGGAATAGGGTGGAGTGGCAGTGATGTCGTCGTGGAGGGTGAATAAGGAGGGAGAGGAAAAGATGATCCAATTTTTTATCTTGTGAATGGATGTTCTAATGGATTACACACACAAAATATTTATGCATGTAGGTATGTATTCGTTCGTAGTTCGTACTCATATACCACGAAACGACATGTAGGTATGTATCTGACACAAAAAGTAACTTTTTCTTGTCTGCGTTACCGTCATGCTGTGGAAGTGTGTTATAGCCAGCCGTCTGGCTGGATATATATATATATTTTTAAGATATCATTGACCATAAGTGGTAAGCTTAAACTCTCACACTGTCACTGTCACTTGCTGACAGGACCACGTAACTTTTATCCTTTTGTGACAGGAGCGGCAGGAACATCAGGATCACAAAATGTGCCTATAATATGTACACGCTTCTCTGTCTTCCTTCCTTCAAATCACATAAACTTGCCAAAAAAATATTTTTTCCATTATAATATATGCATTAACCCGCTCAGCTTCTTTCTCAAGTTTGTTCTTGAAAAAAAGAAACTTTCTGTTTCATCACATCTTATTCTCGTGGACCCACACACACAGCCAGAGCAAGTGAGAATTTCTAGGAGTTTCATATTTTGCTTCAAAAAGTTCACTTTTTCCTTACACAACTAGATTTGGAATAACTCCTTGCTCATTTTTTTTTCTTCTTCGTCTTCTTTCCTTCCTTCTTACATTTTTTCTGCTTGACTGCTGGACTCAAGTGTGACGCCAATGGGCCAATATCATATCCCACCAACTTTATTCTTCTCTCTGGGTTTTAGAGAGAGAAGAGAAGAGAAAAAATCGAGGACAAAAAAAAATCCTCGGCTAGTTGCTCAAGTATTCCATCACCACACCACCATTTCCACTTCCACCGAACGTCAGCTCGTCGTCATATCATGTATCGTGCCGAGAAATGAATGGGCTACGACGACCATCTAAAATTACTTTTTCCAACTTCCGACTCTCGTTCTCAGCCCAAGCTGAATCTGCATATAAGTCTAAAAATCCTGTTGTTGAATGTGAGGAAGTTATACCCTTCTTGGAATTGCGTTATTATACATGCACACTTTGTCCTTTTGATGGTTATTCTCCAAAAAAATAATGCAATTCGTGGGGCACCATATCCATATACTTTTGTAATACGGTTAGCTTTAGCTTTTCATGATACATCAACCAACATCGTCACCACCCCTATAGCGCCGCCATTTGTGAAGTCACAATATTAAAGAAATGCAGCAATAATAGAGATATACCGTTATCATTAAATGGCCTTGGTGGATGCATGTTTAACATAACTTTGAGGGAAGTTGTAGCACCGACCCGGCCATTCCATCGTGTTATGATTTTCTTTTTGTACGAGGGAAAAACTTTGATATTTTTTATATTTCCTAATTCCAAAAAAGTGCTTTTACCCTCATTCAATATGCACATTAATGTTCTCCAAAAAAATTGTTCTCGTCTGAGGGAGGAAAGAAATGTCCTAAACAAATCCTATATCCCAGTGATATTGTGAGTAGGTATCTCACCCAACTCTACCCCTGCCTCTGCCTCTACTACTTATTCATGTATGAACACTTTTCCGTAACATGATTCATTCACTCCTCTCTTCTGCTCTCAGTAACTCCTCGTTTATTGGAAATCATCACACAGCATTTTTCCAACTCGCTTTTGTGAATCTGATGCTCCTGCTTACTGCTGCATACGTCCTTGTTCCAAAGTTTCCAGTCAAAACGGAACTTGTGAACGTGTGGCGATGCGATACCACTCGCAGCATGGAAGTCATAAGTAACTCAAAGGGGAAAAAGCACAGAGTGATATATGCTGACGATGACGACGGTCCACGTTCATTTTCATTCTTGTTGAATCACAGGGAAAAAAAACTGGAGGATTCCCTGTCTCTTGTGCATGTCGCTCGCTGTTCCGTGTGGAGGTACACACATACATTCATATATCTTTTGTACCAACTCGCCTTGGGTTACGTTTAGAATGCAGGAAAAAAGACATAATGCAGTTGGGAGTATATAGGAACTACTGCTGTATATGGCTTGGCTGCCCTGCTGATCCTTGATAGCAATTTTTATCGATTTTCATTCCCCCTCCATTACCACTGCTACTTGGTCCTCGACAATGCATATATATCCTTATAACTTTGGATCTAAAATACTTGGATATAACAAGTATTAAGGACGACAATGGGTTTCCCTCATGTACATTCATTGGGTCTTTATTACGCTTATATAATACGTAGTCTGACTACTATAATAACATTTTCTCCCTTGGTTCGAGCTACACACTAAACAAGTTTCACCATTTATACATTGTGGTGGTGGTCGCTCTCTCCACACAGTGGTGGCTAGTGGCGGCTGGGTGCTTTCTCTCTCCTTTTGGAAATATATAAGGTCCCACTCCATTTTCTACATTTTCTATTTACATTGGCACAGTGTGACTAAAATAAAGGATGCCTAAGTGAAATAACTTGTATGCACATACGACGCCTACTAAAAAAAGCTAAAAGGACTGCAACACATGTGAACACACATACCTACACCACGACCGACGGTCCATGTGTGCACCACACTCGCGACGACGACGTTTGGCATTGAACCCAGTGGTCCCAGTGTTCCACTGCTTCTGCTGCCGTTACTTTAAGAGTGAGAACTCATTTCATGTTTCCTCTTTCTCTTTTCCCACAAACTGAATAAAGAAACCTTTAAGTTGTATTTCGCTCCGGTTGACTGGTTGGAGAAACTCGAGGAATAGTAGTTGCTTGCTTGGTAGATGAAATGACGGAGGTGGTACTCTATATGTATATGATATGACGATATTATGATTCCTGTATACCCCTTTTTCCTCCGGAACGTGTGCCCTTTTCCCAATTCCGTTTCTCTCCTTTGTGTTGTCCCATACGGATGTTGGTGTGCATGTTTCTCTCTCTCTACGTTTCTCGAGGAGCAAAGAGATTTTCTCTTGATACACAGCAGCAGAAAGAAAACGCCGAGTGACGAGAGTTTTACTTGAATTTGAAGAAACTATGGTTCTCGATTCACAAACTCTCATTCCCTTGTTCCACCAGCAAGCAACCATTCCACTCTTCAAACCTCCTACATTTCCTTCCATGTCCCCCACTACACCAAAGCTCCAAGCTTCTTCCCATGGAAGCAAGTGGTTTCTCTCTCAAGCGCTTGATACATTACAGAGGGCTGCTGACTGAACTGAAGTATAACATAACTACTAGACCCTCCCAGAATATTGGTATAGCCAAATTGCTATACCACTTTTAATACACAATGCGTATCATTTTGTCCAAAAAAAAGAATACTCCGTCTTAGGATACCTATATACCTAGGTTTAGGTATATAGAGAGAGAACATTGACAAGAGAGAACCTTTTTCGTCTTCGCTAACAAGGGAGCAAGCCAAAGCAAATATTACTGCTGCTCTGCTGCTGAGCATTTTCCGTGAGAGAGTGTATTCGGCTGTTATGCTATTATTATGTAGCGATGGAAAGCGGAGCAACTGTGCTCACTCTCTCTGTTTTTATCCGGCCATCTCATGTTGATGCGATCTTGATTCCATATTATATCGTTTTCCCTTTGCGCTTTCCACCGTCTTCTAACTCCTTTCCTTCAAGTCGTTTCCCTTACGCTGCTTTCCACTCTTCTCCTATGTGTCGCTATAAAATATTTGAATCGTTTTCCTTACTCACAAAAGAAAGGAGTCTGAGCTCACTTTTCCAGAAGAGATTACGTATATTCTGGTTAGCTTTTTGTGAGAGGCAGTCAACTCTTCTCGAGTCGTGTCAGAGCTCGAGCTCTGGCTTTAAATGCAAGTTTGATTCTAATGTTCTCAGAGAGTATAAGTTTTCTCTCGCTCGCGCTGTTTGTAAAAAAAGGGAAAGGACCGCCTTGTGATAAATTAGACCGCACGATGTGCCCGTATGGATATACGCATTTTCTCTAGAGGAGACTCAAAAAGAGCACAAAAACCACCGTTTAATATATGTCCATGCATATATATTAGGAGAACCGGGTACCTACCTACTACGAGGCAACGCAAAAGGAGCTTTCCCTTTTCCTAAAGAAAATGATCAACCTTGGGTCCCTAAAATTGGAGAGAGAGATGTATGAGCTGGCCCGCCCGGTTCACAAAACATTTTCCTACTTTTACATAAAAAAGGACTGAAGACAAAGTTGGGAAAACGCCATAAGGTTGTAAGTTCCAGTCAATATTGCACGAGACCACCAAAGGAGCACACTGTTTGCTCCCTTGTTATTTTTAATGTTTTGCATATTATCCCTATTTGCAGAATTTATCAAATGTAACATTTTATCGGTTATTTATGAGCTCTCTGTTTCCAGTTGATAGGAACAATGTAGCCAGCCGACTAGTTTTTGTTGTTGTGCTTTTTTGGTATTAACTTTAAAAAGCCGCTAGTCGCCAGGATTTTTGTGGCTTATAGCAATATATAGAATTGACGGGGTTATTTATTGTAGCCCAGCTCGCAAATGTTTTTTGTGTGGGTGAGCCTCCCTCACAGAGAATTTGGTGAAATGGAAGAACAAGATTTCCATGAATAATGTGGATTTACGTTGGCGAAAAACGACGATTTTTGCTAGAAAGCTAAACATTCCAAATTATTAATAGAGATGAGGGTATAGACCATTTAGAAGCACATTTTGATTTCAAATTCAGATCAGGACGGAACTCGGAGGAGTTTATATAGTTTTTTTTCGCAGGGCGATTACAAAATGAGAAAAATGTGCAGAATTTTAAAATATGCATGAAAAAACCGAGATCCTTGTTGGCCTTGAGCCCAAATAACTTATACTTTTTTCCGTTTCAACCGTAACATTTAGCATATCCATCTCCATAATAAAAAATAGAAACTTCCCTCTCTCTTTCTTTCCGAAAGCGTCGGAACTTTTACACTTTTTCTCACTGAATAAAAAATCCTCAAAAAACCAGATAGGATCTTGAATTGGCTATTGCGTAACCTCAGGATAAGATTTTTCACGTTGTACCAATAAAATATAAATATATATAACAAGTTTTCATCCTTCAGGATATTGCATGACCTATGCACACCGAAAGCGTGACTCAAGTGGCTTTTAGATGTCATATCCATGTGTCTTCTGTCATATGAAAAAAGTTTTTTTTTCTCAAGGTTTCTCATCCCCATCCTTTAGCTTTACGCGTCCACAGATCTCATCCGACCGTTTTCATGGTCTCTGTTATAATCTCCATATATATTTCCTGTAGTTTACTTGTACAATTCTTCCCCCTTCTTTATCCCATTCTTGTACGCGGGACGGTTTTTTATGCAATTTTTTTCTTTTCTCTCTCTCTCTCTCTCTCGTCCTTTATATCCATACATCTTTTGGCGAGAAAATCTTTTATTGCCTATTCTTTGATGTGGAAATAGGAAGGAACAGAAGTCTTCTTGAGAGTTGATAGAGGAAGTACGAGAAAATACCGACTTCACTCTCACTCTTGATAGCATCCGTACGTACTCTTGCCACACACAACAAAGTTGTTGCGAGCATCGTGTATAACCCAACAAGATCCTCGTACACACACACAACAGAAAAAAGTGGTGCTTCTAAAGCTGACTACTCAACTGGGAGAGGAAAAGATCTAAAGACGTTATTACTATATTCATGTCGGAGGGAAGTGCTCTAAACAGCTAGGGCGAGTCTAGGAGAAAAAAAAATTCTTAGAGTGCGAAATATCCGAGTCTGTTATGTTCCTCTTGTGTAAAAAAAAGAAGCAAAAGTAGCTTTCTTCTTTCCTTCCGCAGGCTATTTATGGAATTGGTTATTACGCTATTTGATTCTGTTGGTTGCGTTGCTCCTCTCCATCTCTTCTTCTGTCTGATATAGTTGGTGCAGAAACTCGTCAAAAAGAAATAGGAGCAGACAGACAACTCCTATGATGTATAATATTGCGGTGGGAAAAAGGGTTCCAAGCAATAATAATCATGACTAGAATGTTTCGAAATGGTCCAGAGAGTTTCCCTACTTGGTTTGCAGCATGTGCCCTATTGGCATGTGGAATGGAAGGTGATTGAGAATTTACCAGAGAGTGCGTATACTACATATGTACTATGATGCCGCAGCAGCGCAGTATAGTTTTTCCTCTTCAAGAATCTCCTTCCTTTTTGACTCGCAACTCCTTTGGCTCACTTAACTCGAAAACGAGCAGGCTCCACATGTGTGACTGACTGACTTATCGAAGCAGACTACACGCTTTTTTCCTTTTGAGAATTCTCGTTATTGCAGGGAGCGCTAGAAAATGCATGAGTTACAAAATGGGAAAAATTCGGCACGGCATCTTTCTTTTGTGTTTACTCGTTTGGGATCTGTTTCTCTCAAATGACTTCAATCGCTTGCACATAACCATTATCGGAAGCGAGAGAGGGGCTTGATGAGCCTGAGCAGCAGTTGATGTTCTTATCATATCCGTCCGTCCGCTTTGGTTACGTGTGAAGTCTCGGGTCAATGCTCATTTTGACCCTTGAAGTTGTTAGCACGTTGCTGAACTAAAGGTATAATCTGTAAGTGGTTATGAGGAAGTGGGAAGAAAAAGTGGAGAGACGAGCAGATAAAACTCGAAGCACCCATTTTCTTAATGGTTTCGCACCTTTTCCTACATCTGGAGGAGTGGATAAAACGACGTCGGGTTTTATACTTTATTCCATACTTTCGTTTCATTTGATGTTGTTGTTCTTTACCTTTTTGGAGAATTACCCTCTCTCCCTCTCACTCTCTGGAGGCGAGGATCAATCAGTCTGGAAAAACCAAAACCAGTAAGTAAACTCGTCGAAATGTTTGGAAGAATCGTGAGCTGAGCGCTAACCACTATTTGTTTTGTTGTTTGGGCATTATTATCTTGTGCTACTACTTTATCCCTGCAGGTGCAATAGCGTACTTTACTGATGAGCATGAAATAATATGGGCTGGGTAGAGGATGATTTAAAGGTATATAACATGCATATATTTGTAGTAAATAAGTTGTAAAGGAAGTAAACGTGTACAAGATAAAATGGAAGGGAAGTGGATGATTTTCTTTGTTTTCTCCTGGAGAGTCGAGTGCTTATTGAAAATGATTATGGGTACAGAGATATGTACCCGAACTCGTCGTCGTCGTCGCCGTCGTGTGCTCCACTGCGGTTTACAAGTTTTCAACTTTTTGCGGCTTCTTATAACTACTAACTACACACCCCTCCTGTACCTGTCCCTTGGCTGATGATGAGTTTTCTTGTGATTGTGAATTTGTGAGGAGGAAAATGGGGAAGAGGTAAAGTAAAATACGGATGCCTCCTGTGAAGTTTACTTGCCTCATTTCTTTCTTCCTCCGTCTATTGTTATTGAAGTGGGAGCGAGAGGTTCACAAAATTTGTGAGTGTTTTTCAACGCTTTTTAGCCCGATGTGTCGGGCAAAACAATGCCTTGAGGAAGAAAAGGTAGCGTAGCATTGTGTATTATTCTTAATAAAATAACAGGAAGAGAATGCCTCCGCTCTGTATACACACACACACACAGCGTGCTTTCAAAGTGCTCAGCCAGTTGTGCAAGGCGTTCTTGTTTTGGACAGTGGACTCTCAATCTGTGGCTGGATGCACTACCATATCTCTTCTGTTGTAGGAAGATGCGCATTGTTTTTTTTATATTTTATTTCACTCCAGCAGCATCAAAAGCTGTCTGGTGCAGTAGTCGTGGTTGTGGAACTTGCTGGACCAAGCTGTAATCTAACACTTGCTCATGAAACAGCTTCCTCTCTTACAAAACTTCGCGAAAGAAGAAGAGAAGAAAAAAAAACTTTATTGAAACTGAAGATGAGAGCAGATGGTTCCATTGTATTTAACACTGGTCCAACATTGTTCCATTCCGTCCATGATGATGAGATGATCCATGTTAAGTACGCGTAAGCACTATAAAGGACTACGTGTGATGCAATGGAGAAGAGCATTTAATAATAACGTGAGTTGTGTACACAACTTTATATACCAAATTCGGTCCTCAAGAGGAAAATCTTTTAGCCATGTCGTAGCTATCCCTATCCATAATATACACATTACGTGATTATATGACTGCAGCCTAATAGAAAGAATTCTGTAATAAGCAAAGCCTTTTGCCTTTTCCCTACCTTCAGGCTTTGTATTAACAACTTCAGAAAAGGAATAAGGATATAAAATAAAACCCTTTTCGTCCATACAGCCAGGCAGGATCCAATCTGATACACGTTCACCAATATTAATGAAGGCCTAGGTCGGTGCACAATGTGTAGATGGTTACCTACTTTGGTACATTTTTATGCACACACAGACTTCCCTCCTCTTATCCCTTTTCACCTTCAAAACGAGTCGTGCCTAGCCTAACCCGTACAAAAAGTCAGGCGAGAAGCCACCACGGCTCTCGACAAGGATGTAGTAAAACTCTCGACACGCACTGTTCCTGGTCCTGCTCTACGTGGATGGCCAGATAGGTTTCATCGATGGTACACTTGCAGGTCCCTCTCGGTCTTTACTCCTGAAAAAGTTGGTAAATATATATGTATGTACACTGCTGCTGTCTTCATGAATCGTCCACGGTTCACATGTAACACTTATCAGGCCGGGAACACGACGAACCGTGTAAGCTAACCAAACAACTGACAAGAATCTCCATAATGCATATGGGCTGCTGTGGTGTGGTGGCTGGTCTGCTCTATGCAAGTATCACTTTCAGGGTACATGTACATACATTTAAGTACATGGGCAGCAGAGCAGCTTAGACAGTGGAACGAAAACAGGAACGAGAAAATGCTGACTGCTGCGAAAAAAAAAGAATAATAAAATAAAAAAGTGGTGGGTAGACGAAATACTGTTAATGCTGTAGGTTGTTGTTGTATAACAATCCCAATATATATGAGTATATTTTCTATTATAATATAAAAGTGTATCGGGTGTTATGATGATGATCATACCTTTAAAATCCATCCTTCATCGACACACTGGGATAATCACAGGCCTCTCTAGTAGAATCTCTTTGCTCCCTAAACACAATAATATCCTGTAAAAAGCAGATGGAAAATGGGCATAACCTATAATACTCTATACGCATCTCATATTTTTTTGTGTACTACACGTAACTATCTCTCTCCACTTTACCTTCACATTGGTTTCACACAAACAGGGTAAACGTGAGTGAGTCGTTCAACCTTTAAAAGCAATATAGAGAAGAAGAAGAAGAAGAGAAAAAAAAACTGTAAGCAAAAAGGTTTCTTCCAACACACCAGTTTTTTTTCAGGCATTTTCCTCCCTAAAAAATCTCATTCTCACCAGAAAGTGCTCCTGCCATGCCATGCAGGGACTACTAGAGAGAGCAAATGTGCAGCAGTATTTACCAAAATGTGCGCAAACCGCATATCACATCATCATCTCCGCGTCTACGACTATTTCTTTTGAGGAACAAGGTGTGTGTGCATTGTTATAGTTAAAGTTTTTTCGTTGAGTGAAGAAGTTTGTACGCATGCATACAACCATGAAACTTGGAGATTAGCAAAAATGTAGTTTGCGTTCAGGTTAGCTAACACACGGTTGCATGCAACCGTATCATCATCATCCGAAGAAAAACACAAGACATCATCAGACTCGTCAGTAGGGATACCAGGCAGGTTTTCTTGTTAAATAATACCTGTGATATTGTTACGTACCGTCACAACATGAAAATTACATTGGGCTCTCACATTGGGCAGTATTAAACTCTTTTTTCGTGTTCCCTTTCCCAAACGGAGATTTTGTTTGTTATATAAAAAATCACCTATTTAGCCAAACATTCTATGTGGTATTAGTAGGATCCCATCGTCGCCATTATCACCTGATGATGATGTGATGCGACTGTTTTGTGTAACTTTTAGTGAAAGAATCATTATATTGCAGAGAAGAAGTGTTGTTGGTTAAGCCGGTCCCTCACGGGTTACAGCCACAGCTCATATGATACTGTTTTTTTTCATGGTAAATAACAAATAATACTCTTTTCGCTCGTCTTTAGTTCAATGTTAGCATAACAATTTTCACGGACTTTTTTCTCTCCCTTTTTTCCATGAAGGAATATATTCGGTAAACCACTTTACAGTCCTTATGTGTTCTCACTTGCTGTGGGCAAGTTAAAAGTGTGCTTAAAGTGTTTATCTGTCAGCAACTGACGTTCATCTTGTTCCCTCCTCGCGAAGTTTATTTGTGTTGGGGCCCGACTCGGTATATAGCTATAGCCGTGCCTGTGTTTGTACGCATAAAAGCCGTGGCTTTCCCATTGCCAAACACCTTCTTGGTTTCCCCGAAAAGTTATTCAGTCGGCCTTCTTCTTGTTCGGAAACTTTTCTCATGTTTTTTGAGAAAACAGATTTTATTACAGTAGGCTATTTGTTATTCCTCGGCCACGTTGACTGACTCTCTTGAAGACAACTGCTGTAGGCTTGTATCTCATCACGTGAAGAGCAGAGCTATTGCTCATCTGTATGGAAGGGTAGTGCATTTTGTTAGTCTCCAATTGAAAATTCAAACCGTCTGCTCCCGTTTTTTTCTACTCGGTTATTCGAGTGTCAAGAATTATTATTATTACCTTTATTGCCGAAAAGGATTTTTCAACACTAGAGGCAAATGTGGACATGCCGTTTCACATGCAACTTATTGGCTATATGGTTCTGGTTATTATGAAAGAAGCAAAACTTGTGGTGCTTTGGTGAATCCACTCCATTTCCACGATATAGGACGAAAAAAATACATTAGATTTGAGAGAGAAGAGAACAACTCACATTTGAGGGGAAAGAATGGAGGCACAAAATGTGATGTGATGGGGAACGGCAACGACTCCTCTGATTATATCCTATTCCATCGAGGAGCAAAGAAGTGATAGCGACATCGGCAGTAGTAAGAAACAGCAGCAGCAGTGGTCTCCAGCTGAGAGACACGATAAAGACTTTTTTCTCAAGTTGCACTTCTCTCCACTCTCCTCATCCTCCACCTCGGGTTTTCTGGTTTATTCGGTGAAAAAGAAAATTGCCAAAGTTTTTCTCCTATTTTCCTTCCCACCACTGTATTAACATTTTGTCTCTGATTCGGATATCACTGTTCCTGGAAGTGGACTAGGGACGTACTATAGGGACCACCGCACCGCTATATATGCATTCTATCGGCGCCTTTTGTGTTCAATACAGTGGCAGTATCTCGTTATGATATGGGAATGTATTGAAGGAAGACTGTGGGGAACGTTATTGCGATGATAGAGCTCTGAGGAAAAAGGAAGATGCTTATTTCTCAGAGGATTTATAACTGTTTGAAATGCAACGGCTGTGTTCGCTGTCGTAGTCGTCGACATTCCCCCTCCATTTTCCCATCGGTTTCATACACCCGAGATGAGACTACTGCATAGTTTTGCTGTGCTCGTTCTGGCGAACTGCTCTGGGTGTGCAGGAGTAAATACTCTCTTGGTGTTTTCCAACCATCATCATCATCATCATCCGTCTTTGAGTGGATGCATGAATATATTTAACGGAAGGGAAGATCCGTGTCCTCTGCAGATTGCACCGTCACATGTGTACGGAACGGACAGAAGAGTTTTCATATATTAAAAAACTTTTTTTTCAAATGTTTTTATAAATGGAAGTGTGTTTTAATGTGTTCGGTGGAAAGCAGAAAGCGTGGCAAGCCTTGCTCCTATTAATGTATTCTTGTTGAGTGCGGCAGTGGTGACTAAAAATTTTATCCGGTGCGCGATCGAATGGCATGAACCCAATTTGGCAGAGAGAATCATCGAGGTATCCATTACACACTTGTAAAACGACTGATATTTTAAAGCTTCCATTTTTATTACATGCATGCATGTTGTTAAGCCTTGCAGTTCATGCTAAAATGTGGTATGTAAATATATACAACTACAACCCGCCTCGTCATACATTCACGGTTTTCCTGTGACCTAGTATGCAGCGTGTCTGATGAAAAACGGATAGTCTTTCATGATGAATCCTAAAAAAGTCTTGGGAGATGATGATGCTAACACACTTGACTTTACTCTCATATTGCCTATATATGCATGCACATCGAAAAAAATCTAAATAGAACCAGGTGCTTTTGAGCAGAGCAGAAATCTTCCTCCTTAGAAACAGTCTTATTTTGGTAGCGGTGGGAGATGATGGCGAGGTGGAGAGGCTGGAGTAGAGTGGAAGCTGCTTATCTTGTTTCAAGGGTTTCGCGAGCTGTTGAATGGAACTCTGGTGGTGGAGGAGGGAGTTGGAATAAGAGTCAATTTATATTTTGAACTGTTTTTTTCTCTCTCGACAAGAAAAAATACATCTAATTTTACCATCCATAGACTTTCTCAACCTAAATTGAAATGTCTGCTAGTTTGTCATTGCGGATGCACTATTATCATCTGCCTACTCCGTTTAGATAGCAATTTTCGGAGTGATCACAAACATTTCTTCTTCTTCTGTGTAAACAGTCAAAAGTTGACGACGGACGGGACGTGACTAGATTTCTGTTTTCCTTTTGGTTTTGTGACTCGCTCACTCGCTCGCGTGTAGACATTTGTGGTTTCGTGAACATACACAAAAATCCTCATGTGTACCAATATTATGCACAAGAACAAGGCAGATATATATATACATTATTAGCTATTGACTTTTTTCCCTCAACTCTTTTATCATCTCTATCATCTTTTTCCATCATGCTCATCATATCTCGATGTGAAAGCATCATGATCTGTATGGCTTTCAAGAATCAAAGCTAGTTTTGCTCCTCGCTCCTGCAATACGTTTCTTTTTTTCAAGGTGTTCACGTTCACGTACCAAAAGTCGACATCGAGCCGGACGAAAAGGCGAAGCTAATACGGCGTGCCGCATTGTAAACGTGAAGAATTTGACGGGCTGCACGCTAAGTGTGCGACATTGCAAAGAAAAAATGTAAAAGATGGTCTTGGTCTCTTTAATGCCAGTGGCCCTTCTTCTACTGATTACGTTATATAGCGTTGTTGTGAGCGTGCATATTGAGCCGAAGGTAGAAGAGGTACAGAGAATATAATATCTGTGTAAAAAAATCCCGTTGCTTTTCCTTTTGGCCTATCTACCTCTCCTCCTTGGCAGTAATATCCTCAGTTTTGCTTCATCGTCATCCTCATTTTTATACCCAACCTGCACTATTATCAACCAACAGTGTGTCAGGATGACAGCATTCATTATATCACAGTTTTATCATCAGTCTACATAAACCCAGCTGTGGCTCTTGTTGAGTTACTAATATTACTGCTGTAGTGCTGTAGCCGTTCGCTCGTTCTCGTGTTGCTGGGTATTTTCAAAGTTTTGTTATCTACCCTTCAGGATGCAGCAGCATCAACAGCAGCAACGAGGAAAACAGCTAACTTTTTGATAGTTGCAAGTATACAGGCTTCGCTTAATTTGTTTAATGATAAACAGCAGTAAAGCCAAGATTTTTATAGATGTTTGCTGAACTCCGATTCAAATGCGGATACATCCTATGAATCTGACTGATGAATACAAAAGGGCTCTTCTTCGTAATCGTTTTTCCTCCTCGGGACACTTCTCATTGTGATTATAGTTCATCAACACCAAAAGCAGAGACCCATATAGCGAAGTTATGTGTGCGCAGTAGGCTTAACGCACTCTGTGTGAATCTCATTTGAATAAGGGCTATTGTGCAGCAGCTCATGCCACAGCCACACCACACCACCATAGGGAAAAATGAACGCTCAATGAACCGAGAATTGAAGTTTCTTTTTTATTGAGAACACACGGAACACCATTTTTATTCAAGTCGTGACAGTGACTGCATCCATCCATGTTATGCTTGCATGCTTCTTAATGCGAAAAAACTGAATGCGTGTTCCCCATATGTATTGTGTACATAAAGAAGAAGTGCCATAATTTCGAAAAAAAGAGATTACCATCTATGTACATATATAATAATATATAGAATCTCATCTTTTCTCGTGGACGAGACACTAGGGACTGTAGAGAAATAACTGTGCGATACGGCTGCTCCCATGTAACTATGCTAAAATTGTATTATTATAATGATGCACTTCCGCTATTTCAAATCAGTCGAGTTTCATCATTTGAGCAAAGTGAGTTGTGTTAGGGATGCCACCTAACCAGTTCAACCGTTTTCAGTGATCAAGCCACCACGCCGATTTGGAAGTTCACGACGAGATAAAAACGCAAGCACAAATCTGTCAGTTGAGCATTGTAAATCTGTCAGTGAATCAAGTGCTTTTTGTCTCTCTGGCTGTGTGAGAGACTCAAAGGCTCACGTTGCGCCTTGTGCAATCCCAAAGAGAGATACATATTTTGCGTGTGCGTCTAGCCCGTTCTCCCCAACATTTATTTATTTTTTATCTGAAATAACTTTGTGTTGTGTACACTGTTTAAAAATACAACGGGAAAGGCTGTAAAGAAGTCAATGCCAAAATTTCCTTTATCTGTTATTACATTACGAACGACTCCATAAAGCGGAGCAATTGTTTTCGGGGTAGTGAATACGGGAAACAATTTTATCGTGGGTCGTATATTTCTCGGATTGTGCGTAAATGGCAATAACTTTTGTCTTTACGGACTGGTGTAATAGCTTTATTATGATGGTGGCAGGAGTGCTCACCCAAAAAAACTAGACTGCCTTTGTTTTCTCTCATCTCTGTCTCTGGATCTCTAGACTGAAAAAGAAAAAATACACTGCACTATACTGCCTGCTTGGCTGGGTACACACTACCAAAGCAGATTTGTGCTGCAATCGCTCGCACACAACTGTAAAACGTAGTACGATTTTTTTGCGGCGCTCTCATGCATTAGGTTATTAGGTTTTTGGAGAGAGCACATAATAATGCTGAAATATCTGACGAGTTCAGTTGTTCACTTCTTTTCCCATTATTACTCCCTATTACGCCAGTGAGAAAGCTGTAACCGGTGCGGTGTGTGGGCTCTACGTGATCCGTACTTTGCTGAATTTGTTGTACCTAGTTCATATGTGGTCAGCGTTTTCAATTATAATTGTGTGCTATTTTCTTACCCCGACTTGTATCGTGGTGCTAATGCTAAGACTGAGCTGAGTGGTGCTTTTAATGGGGAAATATATTTGTGACACAGTTCAGTTCATACCAACAACCAACTAGCTTATCGCTCGTAGCATCTCACTCACTTTGTTCCATGCAGACTGCTAAAGAAAAAGTAGAACTTGTTCAGTTTCCTGTGCCCCGTTCACCTTTCCGCCAGCCAATGTGGAGAAACTGGTGGAGAAAATAGAGGCAGTTTGGAAGTTTCGTTTTCCAATTCCAATATGTAATTTTGTACATTACTGTACCGGAATCCTTTCGTTCCCCAAGGGAGACAACGTAACGAACATAACAAACTCTTCATTTTACCCTTTTTCCGCCTTTCTTCCCGTGAAACATCATATTTTGC
>JAANSN010001610.1:0-26491 GCA_036850665.1 Dicranocentrus wangi
CAACGCTTTCTTCTCGGAACACAACATCCAAAACACAAACTATTCAGTTTTCAGTTCAGGCTCATACTAGGTCACAATCTGAAAGGGAGGTTTGATTGAGCAAACGAAGAAATGGCAATATTATTATTATTGCTGCACAGCATATTTTGCCCTCTTAATCCAAGATACAAACTTTCTCTGCTTTCCAATGCTCTGCTGGCAATTGCAATTGCCAAGTTTTTGTTTCACTTCATTAGTTTTCAGATTATGCATGGCAATTATGTGCAGTGCACATACTGCTGCAGAAAATATATACCTGTTTTGTAGACAAATGAGAAATATACGGAAAGTGGAGCACTTGAGTCATTACAATGTGTAATCGATAAAAATCTATAATTTACGACTTGTACAGCGCATAAAACATCCACTTTTAAACTCATTTCCAGATTTTCAGATTACCCAAAGTACAAAACACAAAGTAAAGAGTATTAGCATAAAGTAGTGCTACCTGACACCGTCATCATCTCACACTATATGGGTGAGTAACGGAAAGGAGTGTTATATGCTAGTCACAATAAGCTCTCTCAGCTCTCCTATATCCACAAGTGTACACTTATCTTTCAATCTTACACAACTAAATGACTTTCCGCAGTTTCATTCCTGTCGCGTGTTGTTGTTGTCACCAAAAACTCCGAGATCAAATCTGGGCATGCAACCGGTTCCTAAACGGAAGGTGAGCGCAGCACTCGACTCTCTTGAACAGGTTGTTTGAATTGCAAGTTTGATCCTCTCACTCAGATTAATCTATCTGGCGTTTCGTTTCGTTTCGTGCCTCGGAAAGTCGCAAAATATACTTATGGCTCCCGACACGTATGCTCAGAACCAGGCGACAAGTCCGTGATTCCATCACGTTACAAGGTCAAAGTCCATTTTGAATGTTTAAATGCTCTCTTGTGCATTGCGTGCTTCAAAGATAGCGCGGCGCGACCGGAGGGGAGTACGACGACGTGGAACCGGTTTCCAGATTTTACAATTTTCCTCCTAAAACAGAACAGCCGAATAAAGCTGTAATCACAGCATGTGGTAAATGCAATCTTGTCATGAAACAATTGGGATTCGTTAAAAACAGCAAAATTCAGGGGAAAACTTGGATGGCCGACAAGGTGGGCTCCTGCAATGAATCGAAATGGGTTGAATACAACAAAACTGTTGTGTGTATTGCAGTGGATCAAGGACTATTTTAGGATCAAGATAAACAATAACCTCGTCGAACTTTTATGACCTGAAAGAGATGTGAGAATGGCGCAAAATGCGAGTTTGCTACTAACCCAGACTGTTGCCAGCACTCGAAAATTCTTTTTCTTTCTTTTGGTGAACGTTTGTCGACACCAAGGACATCCCTGTAATCTAGTTCTCTGGAAACAACTGCGTGTGGCTTTCTTTGAAATTGTCAATTCACATTGGCTCCCTCAAGAGGAAGGAGAGAAGGTGAAAGGAGTCACCTGTCAGGGAGGAAAGCAGACTCCCTGACACTCCTCCCAAAGTTTGAGCTAACCTTCCATGAAAATCGGTTGACATGCATGGAAAACCACTTGCGAAATTGGAATTTTCCCTGCTCAGCCTGTTTCCGGGAAGCGCCACCACTAATAATGTTGAAGGCACTCTGGGGCTGGCATCTTCTCGGAAAAAAATCTAAATTGATCAGCACAAAATTACGGTTGTTCAAACTTTTTGATTAGTTCACTAAACGGGTTAGGCGTTCGTACGTGACTATATATTTTCGGGGAGGGTTAAACCAAGAAAAATCTGGGTATATCCCCGCTCACACACTTTCTTTATAAGAGATCAATGTCATTTCAACCTGATTGAATTCTGTGCGACTCCGTCCCGTATAACTTATGAGGAAATATTCCCTCCTCCAAAAAAAAGTTGCACACTTGGAAGTCAGATAAAACAGCAGGGATATACCGAATTCGCCGGAAAACTTTAGTATTACGTGTGTAACACGACACATGAGCGAGCGGAAAGTTCATTGGTATATTTCTGGCCACTTTTTTTGGAACCCCACCACTTGAAATCCGTCCGTGTTTGGTATTCTCATCAGGAATAAAAGTGGGTTAGGTGGATCATGAAGAAGATCAAGATCGTCGTATCGTCACAACCAGTTCTAAACAGTAAGCTGGAAGGACAAACCCATTTCCCATAATCCGGTTTCCCATTTGATTCCTTTTAGATGGACGGGATCACGGCCAACTTTTGTGTATAGCGGGTGAAGGACACAACCCGCAGTACATACATACTTTCCTATCATTATCTTCGTGAAAGTAGGGACTCTGTCAAGATACGGAATGATAACAAGTTATAATTAATTATTATCATTATTGTGAAAACAACCCGGGCACTCTGAAAAGCTCCACTTGGTCCAAATCCCGGAATGTTTAGGAATCTCGGAACTAAGGTTGGGAGTAAACTGCTCCAGCAAGTGCATAATTGGACAGTCTACTATACGAGCAGAGACTAAAAGTACAGCCCTCAGCCCAGGTCGTTTTCCTTCACAGCCGTAAATTCAAGTGGGAGCGTGGCAGCAGTAGATGGCCTTTATCTGAAATAGGAGATATAACTAGAAGATTTTTTCCTTCTCAACTGGTATTGCCTACAGCGTACGTACCGTTAGTACCGTATAGGTATAAACCTACCATATATAGTTTCCACTTGGCTCCAAATTCGCAAAAAAAAAACTGAGCGTTCCGAGCATCCACTGTGTACTGTCCTGGAAAACAATTGCTCTGCCATTTTCCACGATAGGGAACACACGAATTGGTAATATAATATGTATGATTACAAGGGCATATTTAGTGTCCCCCGTGGCATGCCTTTTACCTAGTTCCTACTTCGCAGAAGAAGCATCTCTGTACCTCCATGCATGCCTCGTTGTTTTGCGTCTGCTTTGTTTGTGTACACCCAGGATTAAGTATAGGTACACCAGTCCGAGCTTGCTTTTATGTTTTGATGCGAGATTCCAGAAGAAGACAAAACTTGCCTGTGAGAGTAAACAAGGGGAATCAGGCATTACGTGTTCCTACATGGTGTGTAGGTAATTTATGAGCGAAAAATTCTCGTTTCCGGGAAAAACAACAACAAAAAGGCTTCGCCTCGAGAGGAATTCGAGCCTCCTATTGCAGTTCAGATACTTAAAGTTCTTATGTAGGTACCTAAAAATGATAAATTTTTTGGCGATTCCTCACCACCTCCCCCACTTTGTTCTCGCTATCGTCAACATCTAAGGAGGCCGGCTTTAATTCAAGGGGCAGTTAAAGTGACATCACGTATCCATGAAATTGGAGCCAAAACTTGGTAAATGCTTCCTTCAAATTCCACTGGATATCCTATTTTCCCCATTTCTCCATATAAAGGGCCAGGAATAAGGTACTTTACACGAACGGTTTTGTATTAATTATGTGCATTTTTCAAAATCACACTTGGGCCGGGTACGCACGGCAGAAGAAAGAGAGCGTCTTCCCAGACTAGAAGAAGTGGTCGGAAGGAGCGGAGCGGACTGCGTACACATGTACGTACTTTGTCGAATGTCGCGTATTAATAGCAGGCATTGATCACGTGAAGGCAAGGGAGAGGGAACCTTGGCCGAAATATCTTGAATGTGGAGTGCTGCTGTTCTGAAGAGTCTGGAATTCTTTTCAAGTAAACAAGAGAAGGAAGACCAGAGAGCTGCTCCTGATCATCATCACCATCAACCACGTTATTATCAGCTGCTACCATATGAGGAGCAGCAAATGGTAGAGGATAAATCAGGAATTCCTCACAGAAAGTGGAACTTTCACCTCATACCCTAGTGAAAACTTTTGATGGATTGTGA
Organism: Dicranocentrus wangi; assembly: GCA_036850665.1. Taxonomy (NCBI): domain Eukaryota; kingdom Metazoa; phylum Arthropoda; class Collembola; order Entomobryomorpha; family Entomobryidae; genus Dicranocentrus; species Dicranocentrus wangi. The sequence goes on from JAANSN010001610.1 coordinate 3,854, forward strand.
TCATGTTTCAGTGCATATAAAAATTGCCGGATAGTGCACCGCTGCTGCCTGCCAGCCATCTTTCTGGCGTTTACATAGGGAAATAGGATTTTGCTCGATAAAGAAATGAAAGATCTACTCTCGCCTGCTTTTCTGAAGGCTAAATATTTTGTATTCGGGGCATTACAGACGGAAGTTTATACCTGGTTTGAACCATCGTCCCTTTGAAGTACACACAACCTGTGTGTGGAGGAAATTGCAACTAGGCCGGGAGTATGAATGAATGATGCATTCCGTTCACGTTTTGTTTGTGGCAGTATCTTGAAGTGAAAGTCGTAGTTGGATGAATTCTTTTATTCTTACAACGTAAAAATATGCATTTGTGTGGTAATGTGAAAAATATAGAGATGCTATATAAATATGGAATGGTTATATCTTATTCTAAACAATATCCTGTGACCTGATTATTCTAGTTGGGAAATTGAGTCGAGGAAGACGGCAGAAAGAATAGAAACGAAATTCATATTTAGGACAATCTTGATTGGAATACTAAGTTAGAGGTTATAGGTCCTTTCGTATACGTTTCAACAATAACTGTTTTTATTGAAACAACTCAAAAATGTTGTAAAGAAACACTCGAACATTACATAGCTTTCGGTGGATTAAAACTAACCCTCTTACCACCACTGTCTGCGTTTGCTGATAAGCTATGCCGATTTTCGTTTTTCACATTTCCACCCTCCGGCTCTGTCGTATCCTCCTGAGTTGTAGTTCCCAACTCCAAAAGTTCCCTTGCAATCGACTGACCAATCATCTTTTCGTTTTTGTGAGCAGCTTTCCGAAACGCCTTTCTCTCTTTCGCTACAATCTTCTCGATATCATAATCATCCTCCGCAGCAGCAAGGTGGTGGTGGTGGTGATCCTCCTCGTCCGCCCCTCCACTATGATCAGCTTGCTCCGGACCAACTTGTCGCTTTTTTGGTCCTCTTCGACGAAATCCATAGCTTCTCCGTTTCAGAGCAAGAGTTTGGTCCACATAGTGCAAAAACAAAATGACAAAAGTCCCCACCTTGTAGACCCACAACAAACAAATGAAAACGATCAGCCAGAGTTTCAGCCGAATTCCGTCGTAAATTATGTCCACTGCACACATTAGTTGAGTGTTAGCCGTTGAGGATGCAGCCACAAGGAGAAACATGGGGAACAGTTGGACGAACACGTAGATTAGCAATAGCATACCAGTTTGCTTTTTCTAAAAATTCAAACGTGCCCGAGTTGAAAATTTCCGGAATAAGAGCAAAAACAATAATAATAATATACCGCTTATACTTACCCACCACAACGCCAAGAGGAGGATTGGACAGCTAAAATACATCATTGATATAGACGCAGTCCACATCCGTACAATTAACACTAGAAATTGATTTTTAAATAGTCATTTTAGAGTTATGATGATGCTGATGAGGAGCTTTGGTTTATGACAGTTTTATGCATCTATGTCTTGCATTATAAAGTCCACACCTATATTGTGGTTATATCCAGCCTGGTTCGGATGTCCAGCAACTTCCTTCAGGTAATCCCCAGGGTCTCCTGGAATCAGCGTTTTGTTATCGTACGTGCTGCATTCCTCATCTAGCCTTTGCCTCGTTAAATTTAGTTGCTGTCTCTCCTCATTCCAGTCCACAGGTTTACTCTTCTCCCAAGGTTGGCTCCGTCGGAATTTATAAATGTCCGTGTGGTTTAGCCACTTCTTGTCCACAAACCCGGCCCGTCCCGCGTGGTTCACATAAGTAAAGTGAACAATCATTGAGGGGACTAGTAAAACGACGGAGAGGATCTGTTTGAGAAGTTTAAAGTGTCAAATAAAATAAAATACACTAATCACGAAAAATAATCGAAATACGATGTTGTGTTGTTGTCTATAATTATTACAAATTCAAAAGTCAACAAGCATATTGTGATTCTCCGTGGTTTTAGCTTTTCCAAGCAGGTCCAATCGAAAATTTTTTCGAAGTAATTGCTTATTCGGGCAATGACAGACATGATTAATGGACGAAATGTTTGTTTTCACTGTCGGTGTCGGTGCAGTTCTCGGTGAATTATCATCTCCACTTGGGGAGGGAAGGGGAAGAACTTGGAGGCTGATTTTCGAGTTCGGGGTTCGCTTTCCTCAAAGTAATTGAGAAAATGTCTCCGTAACTACGCAGTGTAACTATTTCGCATGATTTCACATGCATTTTAAATGGTGAGTTTTAAGTTACGTAGTTATGTACCCACCCCGTTTTATTCACCACCATCATCACCTCCAAAAGTAGGCAATATGCCTGTACGGGTACGAATCTGGAATAAATAATTAGTTTTAAATAGAAAAATTTCTAACATATTTTTGCATCCATTGTGCATGCAAGCTGTGTTTCTCCCCAAGAAAAAAAGTATTTATGCGCAGTCACAGGCATATTGTACGGTCGCTCTAATAGCACGCCGCCCGACGTCCATCCCAAATGAGATGCAAATTTTTTTTAACATTTTTATTTTCGCTGTCTCCTTATCCCCCCGTCTCCCCTCCTCAAAATCATATTCCTTTAAGGCTTTCATGCGATTTCGGTTAGAACTTGGAATTTTTTCGGGGAACAAGATGAAAGCTTTTCTTTTGATAGCATCTCATGTATTTTTTGAACGCTTGGTGTATAATCGTCCAATTTGAATTCAATGGTGGTTCGCCACCACCACATCTCTCCATCCCTCCCACACACATATTTCCCTTTACATCATATAATATTTTCTGTCTCCCTATTTCCCCATGTCTTGGCTTAAGTAGTGTGTTGGGGCGGTGTTACCGGTGATAGCGGCGGCATAATATTTTCCTCCATTTGGGAAGTGATCTCGGAACATTTACGAGCCTTTAAACCACGTTCTCCCAATATAACATGCAAGTGGGAAAAGTGAAAAATCTTAATATGGACTATATGCCATGGTGGATTGGTCGGCAATATAGTGGTTATATTATGGATCTTTAAAGAATGTAAATGATATTCTGCTGATTTCAACATTTCACACTGAATCACACTGGATGTGAACACTTTGGGGGGAGCCCTTTTCCCAGTCTCATTTTAATTTTTAGTATTCTGATTGGAGAGAAAGCTGTATTAATTATCGGAGGCAAGAACGCAACATTCTACTTGCACAGCTGAAAGAAGGGGGATTCATGGATCACGAGACGTTTCCAACCTGCTTTCCTCTTTGAGAATATATTCCACTTTTAATATCACTTTCTCCAGAACCGGGTTTAAAAAACTTGATATTTCCCGTTTTCCCCAACATGGAAAAGGTGGGCTTTGTGCATGCAGACTGATGCAGATAGATTTTCACAGGGAATATTAAACTATGCATATTAGGCAGGGTGGTTACTCACGTGCCGGAAAGTTTCTGTGCGCTTATGCATATCTTATTACACCACGACTACGACGGTTGTACACCTGGTAAATATTTGTGTTTCTGGAGATAATAAATGGGAAATTAAAATCAGAGCAGTCACGCATGCATCTAATTTCCTACGCACTCGACTCCTCCAGCACCGGATGCGGTGGGTAAACAAAACAAAACGGGAGTTTTTTCAAGTGGAGTTTGACGTTTAGACTGGCTACGCCTTTTCACGAGTTTTTGAGCTTGTTAATGACGGTAGATTTATATGGATGTTGTGTACACACTGATAACAATTATGAAGAGGGAGTTAGCACCCCACAAAAACTCATTAAAAACCTTCCTTGTTGGTAGCAGTATTGTCTCTGATGTCAACTTAATGGAGAAAAAATTTGCTGACAAAAGTGAAGACACAACAAGAGCAGAGCACTCATAAAATGGGAGCACACGGTTTCCAAAAAAATAATTAGTGGTAGTGACATCACACCCCTGATATAAGTGTACACAAAATATTTAACATGAGATCGAGAGACAGGATATTACGACGAAAAGATGGCTTTTTGTCTGTTTTTCGTGCTGCTTTCCCCAGAAATGAACACCAGTTGGGATATTTAATTTTGAAAAAAAAAAACTTTTTCAAAACAAAAAATATAATGTCTATACCTTGTAGGGGTACGGTTCTACCAGAACAAACTTTTTCTCGTGTATATTTTTACCTTTTGTTGTAAAACAGCTCGCTTTCCTGGAAATCCGAGTTGAATGAAATGAATGGTTATCAAAAACTTTTCATTTCTGCGTCTCTCCCTCTCTACATTTCCCCCTATTCACGATACAAAAGTGTCTGAGTTGGTTTACAGTCCTGACTTTATTTTGATGTGTTGATCTGGTTGCTCTCACACAGGATCCCTTGTTTTTAACCAAACTGTCGACACACTTGATGTCTTTGTAGTTTTACTAATTTGAGAAACGAACAACGAAAGCCGGGAGGGGAGGCGGACTAACAATAAGTCAAAATGGGGATATGCACAAAAACCGGAGAAAGTCCGTTCCAAAAAACAATTTTTGTTTAAAATATACTACTCTTGTGGAGGGAGCGTAATTGGAGACTATCCAGTCCTCAAAAAGGTGTCCCTCTTGTTTACGCTCTACATAATACCAAAAATCCCAATTTCTCCCAACTTTCCCCCCCTAAACTCCATTCCGCTCCACATCCTCGAACATGCGACTCTGTCTCTCAATAAAATGTTGGGTCCCATGCAAAATTGATATTTTCTCAGTTTCCTCCACAAGTAGGAGCAACAGCTCTGCCAGTTTCTTTGCAAAATGGAGAAAATAGCTTGGCAAAAAGCGAATCAAGAATGGGGTTACCACAAAAAATATATAAAATGCAGGTTTTACCTCACAACCTAAAAGATATTACACATACCTAGCGGGAAAAATGTAGTGCATTGTCCATAAAAAAAGAAAGTGTGTTTCGAATACAACATTTGCAAACAGGCTTCAACTTGAAAAAATTGTATTCGATCTAAAAAGACAATCCTCTTTCCAGATTCTCCACGCTTCCTTCGCTCACTTGTGTGCATACCAAACAGAAAAAAGTGGCATTGCTCCTTGTTATTGTTACCATAAAAATGCAGCCCTATATGTAATATACATATTTTTCCGAGGGTAAAACCACCTACAAAAAGTAGTTTTTTTTCTATATTTCATGTATGAAGCCAAAATATATACTCTATTTACTCACAATCTCTCGCAGTTGGTGCCGCTGAGTTGAAAACTCGTTGGGAATATGGACAGCAAGAAGGAAGGTGGGGGGGGAGGGTGGTAACATAGCACATATATAAAAAAGAAGGTGTCTATACCGACTGACACACGCATAGTCTCTATATACTCCACTCCATGTGCCTCCAAGCTTGCATAACCCCTACTTGAAAAGCCTCCGAACCGGAATTCGGAGACAGAGCCTGCTGCTCTGCTATGCTGCTGCTGCGGTTGGAAAGGATCTCTAGAAAACGGCATACAAGCTGGAACTCGGGTCTCAGTTGTGTCGTGCATTGCATTGCAACCACACACGCATTTTTGGAATCCAATTCTCGACTTTAAAAGCTTCATCAGAGGAGCACCGCCAAACTCGTCTTATTTTCCTGACTTGTGTGCATTTTTAATACAGACTTTTCCCAGAAAAGAAGAGTTTTTTTCTACTTTGTACGCCGGGATATTCCATCTGACAATTCCATCATTACGGTGTGTACACATAAACCCGGCAGGAATCATTTCCATCTACTCCTTGGAAGCATTTTCTTGGAAAAGCTGACTCGAGTAATTCGATTTTCCCTGATCCCGGAATCTCCCCGCAAATATCAAAGAACTATATTTCCTCCTCGGTTTATCCTTCCAGAGACGTAATACATCCTGAACTTGTCCACAATCGCATTATCAGCTCGAAATTGCAACCTGTTCAACCTTGCATTTTCCCAGCAGTCCTCTTCCTCATCCCACCAACATTTTGCTTATCCTTATTCCTCCGCTGTACATCTTGGTATGTGGAGTGCGTACTCAACTGCCCTCCACGCATATCACTCATTCCTCCTGCTCCTACCCCGAGTCCAAATGCAACAACACTAAACGCACTCAGCCGTATCCTGTCCCTGCAACAAGGGAAACGACAGAATTTTCCCATTTATTACGAGGAAAATCACATATATCTCGTAAGATCACTTTTAGGTAGCAAAAGTACAGCAGCCATAATAGCCCGTGTATCGAACAACCGTTGGGTTTCAATTCTCAACAAGGAGCTTCACCAAAAACCAATGTATATTTCCACCCACCACTTCTACAGAGTAAACTGAAACCTGCTTAGACCATCGCGCACAGAGTCACACTCTGTGCATTAGTCTTACTCCCTTGACATTATACAGAGGATAATTATATTGGTTGTGGTACACTGGTTTTTTCCCTGGTTTCACTTCCCACTTTGATTGTGCCTCCTGTGTCATTCCTTCATTACCATTCATCTTCGATTGTTGCCTCAACTGCACTTTAGCTTTGATCTCCATCCGAAATTATTGCGCTCCGTGTTCAAAGCGTAGCTAGCGTCATTTTCTCTGATAACAAACAGCCTCAGCACGAGACTCAGTCTGGAATGAGCGCATAGACAACCACAAAAGTTGTACACCCTTTTTCTCCAACTTTCATCATTTCGGAATGGTACAGGGAAAATGGAAACAGATTGTCAATCAAGTTAACTAAAAAGTATATACATTTTCCTTGGGTTTCCTCTTCCTCTCCCGATCACGATCAGCAACTAAAGTGCACTAGTGTATATGTCGTCACTCAGTCTTGAGAATTGAAACGTTTCCTTTGATTCCCTTCTTTGCCGAAGAGAACACAGTACGTTTTCAACAAGAGCAAACCAAAGCTTATCAATTTTGTGAGGGTTCCACCACCCACGACAACACCATCCTTACATAATAAAAAAATAGGAGAAAGGACAACAAAACCATTTTTCTTGTGGGGTGAGTTGATATATAAATATAAACAGAAAGAGAGAGAGAGAGAGAGAGAGAGAGAAAGCACAAGGGAAAGGTAGCAGGCTGTTTTTTATCCATGAGCATTTTCCAATGAAGGGAATTGATTGCTGGTGGTGAAATAACTGACAAGAAATGCAAACAAGACAAATTGCCGCGAGGAATAATAAAACACAATAATAAATTAATATTGTGTGGATATCCAGTGGGAATCTTATCTTTCATTGTCGTCATCACCATCATATTCCAAAGCTCAGCTCCGGCTGTTCCAGCTTATACAAGGGGAACAATAAGTGATTGGTGATTTCCTCCTGAAATTTTGACAACACGGGAGAAGTGGTTCACGCACAATAGGGGAAAAATCTGTGCGGTTGACAGTGACAAAGCTCATGCATGAGTTTTTCCCCTTCCCCAAAACAGAATAGCCAAGGATATTATATTACTTTTCCAGACTCAGTGTATTTGATACACACCTTCAACGCAATATTATTATTTTCCAGTGACATTTTTCCAACTTTCAATAATATTCCGATAGTGAGCGGGTGAGCGTGGTAATGAGGATGCGGGAGTGATACGCTCAGAGTTTAAAAAAGTAAAAGGTTTTTAGCGGACCTGTAGCAAAGCGAAAAACTAGAGATTGTGGTCTTGCCATTACACATCTGGGCAGAATTGGATACATATATATATATTGCGTATTGGGTAATTCAATACCCACAAAAATATATACACCGTGTGGATGACAGTGACGATAACAAAAGGAACATAAAAGGAAACTAGGAACATAAAAGGAAACTAGAGTCAACAATAATTCTCCTTTTTCCGTGTGTATCCACCACGTCTTCGATTAGAGCAACTCAGAACCACTCTTCATTTGTGGAAACCAACAAAAACTTGTCAAAGATGAGATTGAGATGTGTAAAGTAAACTTATCCTGGTGAAGAAATAAAATAGACAGTTACTTCCTCCTTCCACTAATCATACGAACTCAGGAGGAAAATTCTCTCGGAATTCCCTCGAGTTTTCGGAGAAACCACACACACGGTCGATGTGGACTGCTTCTTTATATATACTTAATGTGCCTAACTTTCTCCTTCCCCTCACGTGTGTACATTGATGGCGGTGGAGTGAAGTGATGAAGATGACAATGATTGTGTAAACTTGGGAACCTGCTTTCTTGAGAGATCTGCCTCATCAATGTTTATTATTTGAACAAGAGAACCACAAGAGTTGGGAAAGGAAAGCAATCAATTAATTTCGTTTTGTCGTTAAATTGGTGAACGTAATTTTTTGCCGATTAAACATTAACAAGGAAATTTAGTGTTTCGGAGAGAGGTTGGTGGGAGGTATATAGTGTTGTGGTGTATTTTGATATGGCGAACAATAGTCAAAATGGTGACAATATGAGTTCCGATCAAATGCAACAAATCTACTTGGGTACGCTCCCTGGGCGAAAGAGGTACGGAGAAAGTTCATTTTACTCTTGCTTTGCTCCCTTTTCAAATAAATAGAATACTTAATTAGAACGAATGGATTCATTCAATTAGAGCCAGAATGGAGATCAAAAGGGAATGAAAATGGTGTTAAGTAGGTAGCACGTCATTAACACAATGGAGCAGCAGCAGCTCGGGAGAGGGGCAGTCTTTTTCTGGATGTAATCCAAAAAGTGCAAACTTTGCTTTTTCATTAGGTTTAATTTCTATATGCAAATTAAATGAAGATGTACAATGTGATCATGAACACACACTTCTTTATGTCTATAAAATTCCCTATAGTTGTAGCATTAGCATTACCCTACCCCCGGTTATTCGCAAAAGTTATACGATTGAACCAAAGCAGTGTTTTCGCGTGGGCGACATGAAAAACAAGAAAAAAACTTACTTTTTATACCTAAGGCTTGAAAGAGGGGATGAGACAGGAGGAAAGTAATAATTAATCATTTTACCCAAAAGAACTAGCATTTCCACAGCCACCACCCGTCTCTTAAAAATCTTTCGCTTTTTGGGAAAACTACAGATTTGTACGGTTACCATTCCCGTGAGACTTATTATATAAGAATGGAAGCAAGGACATCATCCTTTTTCCTTTTCATTATAACACACGCCTCCAATATAACTGTCACTAATAAGCATGTATGGATGAATGGGAAGCGCCTACTCCTATACTTATTTTTATCAGTAGTCAATATGCAAAATGGAAGGTGGAAAGGAAGCTTGCTATAAATCCTAATTGGCTCTTTTTCTCCATAAATGTATTGCTTGCACGAGCAGGTCTATCATCACTGCTATCATTCGAATGAAAACCAGGACCATTACCAAACAATACACTTTTTCCTTCCATCCATGCATCTCTCCGACTTTACTCCCCTCTTGACTTTTTTGCACACTATACCTTTTAACCTTTTATTCCAGTCGGATTGGGGTTGAGAGAAAATAAGAATGCTACTTTTGCCCTTGGCCTGAAACCGATGTAGCATGTTGTAAACAAGGTGTACCTACACAGATTTAATTCAACTTCTTCCAGAGTCTACTTTGGCGGACGGGATGTTTCCAAAAAGTCGGAGTTGTAACAAGTGTTGATCGTGGCCTGCGAGAAACCGTGAAAGTTTTACGATAAGCCTGGCACTTAAAGTGAATGAAGCAAAAAATTGCAAAAAAAAGAAGAAGTGAGCATGAGGTATTCCGAAGTGATACAATATATAAACATGTTTAGTATCACCATCTGAATCAGATCAGTGATTTCATGGGCTAAATGGGATATTCGGCATATTGTAGTTAAATTAGAAGTAAAAAATGGAAAAGAAGAAGCCCTTGTTCTTTTTTTATCTTTTCGTACAAAGCAGCTTCAACCTAATATACTCCCGTTATGACTCGATGTGGTTGTGAGAGGATCAGAATCGGATAGAATTCATGTTCATAGACATACTAAAGTGTATCAGAAATTGTATACTTTATGGAAGCTTTTGAGAACAGCTTTTGTTGTCTTTTCTGTCTCGCTCTGTAGCACATGTCCTTCGAGAATCCATGGTTAGTCTGGTGGAAACCCCTGGCTTCATATTATGGGAGATTCCAAATGTTCATATACATACGTCCCTAGAAAAAAAAGTTTTTTAAACCGAGAACTCATAGCGATTAGTTTTGTTTGGCTTTCTAAAAGTTCACCCGTCCCTACTACTTGCAGTTGCAGTTTCAGAAGAAAAGTTAATTGTTTATGTGTTATAAACACAATTTAGACTTTCTCTTAAATCACATGTAAATGTTTATTAAGCAGAGAGCTCTGAAGCGAATAATTCACAATTAATGAACCGTTATCACAATCAGCGATTATTTATCACTTTCACAGAGCTAAAAATTTAAATAATGGGGAAAACGCATGTTTCAGCAATTCAAATAATTGAGCAGAATATCTCGAATTACTAGTTTGTAGTGGATTAAATGAAACGTAATCCAATTTCCAGAATCGCAAAAAAATGTAGCATGATAGGTCGCAGTTATTTAATAACGTCCAAATCTCAAGACTTCTAATTACATTCCCAACCTGAGGAGGTTGGAGACGGAAATAAACGGAAGTTCTTAAAAATTGTAGTTTTTTGTTGGGAAAACCACTTTTCGAAGCACTTTTCCTCCCAAAAGTAAACATTTTCAATGGGTTAGTCTACCACAAAACATGGCACTTTTAATGTAATCCACAACGACCCCGAAAACCAACGCGCGACGTCAATGGATTTTCAGGTGTGCCCATTTATCTTGGTTGAGAAGGGGAGGAAAGGAAAACCCGTGGAAAGATTACTGATTTCTACGAATAGCCTTTGGGAATACTGTTTTATCTTAATCATTCATTCTTTTACCGATACGGGACTTTAGTTTTCATCATATCACCAAAACTTCTTTTTCCGTCCACAACTCCCTCCAGAATATGGTTGATGTTACACAATGAGAGCTAGACAAGGAAGGAAATCCTCCTCCTCTTGTTTCCCCCTCTTCCACTTGAGCAACTTTAAGAAAGCTCTTTTGCCTATGGCCAACACATAATATTTTATGAATGAGTGCGTTTGATAATGTGCCCAAAAAGTTTATTTATATATTGTATACATACATCCAGCCAGAGACGGAGAAAGCGAGAGATTAGTTTATTGTTATTACTTTTTCATTTACAACTAGAGCGAACAAAAAGCTAGGGGCTTAGCACAGCATGAGGTCAACACCAGATTAATTCCCTGGTTTCTTTCAAGTCCACTTCACCTTGTGCTATTAAGATGAACGTTGCGCATATGGTGTGTCTTCGCCGCTTTTACCCGTGCATCCATAAGGTTGCTGGGTTGTTTTGTGGACAGTCTTAGCTTAGCTGTTAGCGTATAAGTATGTTACCACGTACACTTTTTCTGTTTTCCAACCAACCGACTTTTCCCGTCATCACGTTGTTATATATCCCTTAGACCTCGCTCGCACTTTGAGACAAAAGACCCAATTCTAAACCTGTCTTTGTTTCTTATCGTTTGATATAACTAATGTGAAGTGAAGGTTAATGAGTTTTGGTCAAAGTGTGGGACTATTCGACTATAGCTTTAGGTTGTCAGCAGCTAACATTTTCATAAAAAATTCTGCTTGCGTCATTATTCGTGTATTCCTTTGTGAAAGCAAAGCGTAGCAAATCAATTCTTTCTGGGTGATGGTGTAGGGAATTGGGAGACGAATTGGTGGGTCACGGGGTACATAACCGATATTAATTAAAACGCTGGAGAATAAATAGGGATAGACGTTGGCCGCCGTTTAAGAGCGTGGATATATAATATTCTCAGTAACAGAAATTGTTATAATGCCATAATGCCAGTCAACATACAAACGTTGTAAATGTAAAGTTGCCTGAAAATAGTTTTGAGCAACCGCATACAGTAAATGCGGATTAAATTAATGTATATCTATCATCCAATCCTCCTCAATCATGTATGCACGCATACAAATTGAATGGGACACTTGCAAGATATTATCCAAAAACTTTCATTTTTTTACCCCATTCCTTTCCAACTACCATTTTTTTAAAGGAATGCGGCAAGATATTTCTTGGTGAGCACAGCACAGCCACCGCCACAATCCCGCTATTTCATGCATGCAGTTAGAAAACAAAGTTTGTGTTGGGACATGTTTACATAACAATTCGCATAAATAAAATATGACACTCGAGTCGGATTCTTAAAACGAACAAAATGGGATCCAAGCAAGGACACACATTATTTCCACAGTCCTCCTGAAAGAGAGAGACTCAAGCCCCAGTCTAGAATTGCATATGTCGTATTACGACCACCAAGAGGAAACAGAAAAGAGATCTTTTACACAAGTTGGTTTTCGTTCTTCTCTCGTCTTCTCGTATTTTATCTCGATTCCACACCATCCCACTAACTCGATGTACTAACACGCGTACATATCATCATCAAATGACAACAGCTGCTGCAAAACGTATCCGCTTAGGTTCGGTCGAATTTCGACTTTTGTTTGCTATCCGCGATTAAAATATTACCAACATCAAAGCGAAAAGCGTTGTTTCAAGAAATTACTACATCTTCCAGGATTTTTTTTGCTATTGACCCAAAACTAAATCCATTTGAAGGAGTATACTAATATTTTTAACTGTTAAATAGCACGTGAATAATGAGTGTGTATTATGTTGTGAATGAAGCTTTTGTCCATGATAAAAAATGTGATAGAAAAAATACATGTTAGGCACGCCTTTTACACATCCTTCATGCATTTTGCCAAGCACACGAGTTATCTACCGTAAGAAACTCGTTCTCGTATTCACTAATGGCTTCTTTCTACCGTCGCATAATGCATGAATGAGATATTCACTACATAAAATCTCCAATACATTTTATTCCAGGCTATAATAGGTTTCCAACTCGAAGAAAACTGACATTCTCCTACGGCTTCCCTTTTCTCCTTTAAGGTATTTAGTCATTCTTAAGAGCAACAAACAAAGAGACTGCACTCGGGTGAAATATGCCAGCGCGAACGGGACAATTCTCAAAGGAAACATTTCAAAGTCACTTTCCTCCCATTCCATTTCCTTCCTATTTTTCCTCTAGTGCATTAAAACATCCAAAAATATATGTTTTGTATTCCACTGCGCGTTCCCATTCTTCGCCCATCCTTCACGCTTTCCCAGAGCAATTTCTCTGTGTGTATACGCTCCTAGCTACGTTTTAGTGGACTTTCTTTCTAGTAGGGCATATAAACGCGTTTTAGTCGATGGGCCACCTTGAGTTTTAAAAAAATCTGAGTGGATTTGCATTCCAGTGATCTACCAAGCTTTCCATAACTTATTTTTAATTTAGCTCTCCACCGAGCCCAGCTCCAACTTTCTGACCTACTTGCACACTTTTTTCGTCCAAAAATACCACCACCGTCTGCGTCATGAAGAAAAAAAGTTAATCCGGAATCTTAAAAATGTAGGTGAAGTATTAAAGTAGCCTTTCTCCAGTGTTATAAAGAATCCCTGTGGACCCCTTCCCATTTCTGATGACTAACTAGGTGAAAAGAGTAAACAGAAAAGAAATATTTGTTCCATTCATGAACTCATTAAAAATCCGGTACCTTTTTGTGTTCTAGTTTCGTTCGTGCTTGGTCACCACATTTTTTAAAAGAAAAACTTGCAAAGTACATCATTAGAAAAAAAGTTTATTTCCGTTAGTATTAAAGCCCGTCCCGCATTCTGTAAATAAAAAAGAACTGCACTTTGTAATAACTTCTCAGGGAAACCTTTTCTCAAAGCTGGAACTCACTCAAGTGACACCAGAAAAAAAGTACTTTTATATATATTTTTGCTCCGCTCAGCGGTACATTCCTGTGAATCAAACCCTAACTAGTTGTGTAAAAGGGACCATTAGCGGTAGAAAAACAAGCACATTATGTTTCACTTGCAAACACCAGCAATAATTCCTCCATTCCACATAAATCTTCCAAAAAGGGCCACTTTTTTCGCTGGACTGGAAAGGAAATGCACTGACTGTGAGTTCAGCTATACCACCATTTTCCCCATTCTCTGACATGCTATATACTTTAAATATATTTTGTGCCGAGTGATATAGCCTCTGCCCTGCACTTATTAAACTGCCAGAAACCTCTAATTACATGCTCAAAATATGGGGAAAATCTGCTGGATTCTTTAAGTGCACATATTTTATTTCCGGAATTGGAAACTCCTCCTGCATCTCTTGGTCATTGAAAGGAATGCACATAAGAAGCTATGTTGAGATGGTTGGCCACAATATGGGTTTGATTTAGTAATATTATGTACCATTACTCTAGCATATTCTTTTCGGAAAAAAGAAAGAAAACCATGTCCGCAACATTTTGAAATGTGGTCTCATAAATCTTTCGAAAGTACAAGCTATATGGAAAAAAAACTTCTATAATCTTTGGGAGTAGTAAACTCAATATATAAGAATCACGAGTGCTTGCCACACTGCCACCACTCGGACTGTATCAGTGTGTTTTTTTCCTTGTACACATACAATCTGCATAAGTTCAGCTTAAAGGAGTCAAAATGGGGAGCATTTTTCCACAAAAATATATGATTTATTGTAATTAACCAGGCAAGTGGTTTTGCTAAAAATGGGAATGAATTAAAGTGGTGCTGAATAGACTCCTTTTGCGTACGTCACAATCTTTTAGGCAAAAATATGCATAAAAATAAGTTTGTAATGAAAAGCCATTCCTCCTCGCCAGAGTAATAGCATTTCTACAAACTTTTCATGTAAACCATCAATCCTCCTCTGTGGTTTACCGTGAAACGTTAGCCCTAGAACAAAACAAATACAGAGGCAGCAGGCGTGCACAAAGTGCACATTATAAAGTAACTGATTTACATAAGTAGCTCGGCATTTCCGGAGTGCCTTTTTGTATGGAAGCCCGCCGTTAAGATATGTCTACATTGCGATGAAAACTGCTTTAACTGCCAGAAATGCTTATTATCATTCATGAAATGTCTGCTGGCGCGGAGGGCTGGTGCTGCTAAGTAGAAATATCACAAGATATATATTTTTTCTCTTCAGATCTTTTATGTATTTAAAGGGGGGAGCACGCAATGCGTACGTTTTTTTTTGAATGGGAGCCTCGGTTGTAAATATAATGTTTACTGCAGAATCCGACTCTTCTTATTCTTTTTTAGGCTGATATGATTATGATAATGGTTTTGAAATGTTTATGCTTTCAGTTTTCTCAATTCAAATGGGAAAATGCTGTTCTTGAATAAACTAGCCTTTTAAACAGATTTTCCGAATGTGTTTTCTGTCCGTTGTATATGGTTTTTAGAAATCGCACATATTTTCTTCCATTTCCACCCGAAAAAATTGGTACTTATCATGTTTGAAGAGAGACAAGAACCTCTTGAGCTGTGTGGAACGGGACAAATGGGAAGTTATAAAAAAAGTTAAAGATAATGTGGCATAACAAAAAAATCCATATATACGCGTAGAGTTGATGAAGTGTCTGGGCTCCATTGAAAAAAGTTTGTTTGCATCACGTATAAAACCTTAGACAAAACTAGCAAGTAACCGTCAAATGTCAATTAATTCTTGTTATCCCCATTTAATCTGCATTTCCAACCTTTTAAAGTAATTAAATTATGACAGATATTGTAACACCGTCCCCAAGTGGTGTTCTCCAAGTACGTCGTAGAGGAAGGAAATCCTAGAAAGTCGTAGATGTAAATAAGATTGTAACGCCCCAACTTGTCCGCTCCCTTTTGTACGTAAAGTTAACAAAAAGTATATTTTTAGACCAAGTTCAGAGTGCTCCTCTCGTAAAGCCCAATTGGAGGAAGGAACAAGATAACAGAAGAAAAATAGCGGAGGGCCATCCTCATGAAGGAGTCTCCGAAATCCCAGTAATAATAGTAATACATAGCCTGTTACTGCTAATTACCCTGATGATCATTTTGATGCTTTCCCTTCTTAACTAACTTAAACGGGCTAAAAGTTGTCCGGGTTGGGGGAAAAGGGAAGACACTATTTGGACCGACTACACCATTATTACACTATTTCCTTCCAGCAGAAATAGACTTAAAAACTCTGTTTACTAGTGCACGGACTACTGGGAATAGTGTTATACTCTGGTAGAAAAAACTAATCTTGTATCCTGAACACATCCGGTTTTCTAAAAAGGCATTTACGAATGTAGTGCACGGACCCAACACGCATAATATACATTTTCAAACTTATTCCTTTTTCCCCTTTTCTTTGCCAACTTTGTCTATTCTAGGGGAAAGGGAAAAAGTGTTGTACGGGGGAGGCTGGTGATAGGATGGGATAACCAAAAATGGGATGAAATAGTGGAAAGACACAGAAGAAAATGAGAATGAGTGAAAGTGAGCTCAACTACTTCCAGCTCCAGTGTAACTCGTGATGGAATGAAGAGGAAAAAAAAGTTTGCGTTTTTCCACACTTGAGGAGGGCAACTTGAATAGAGCTAGTAAATTTCAGTGAAAGTTGTGTACATCTTCGTTTTCATCATATTCTTCTTTCATTTTTATCCCAGTTTGTGGCACGGCACGAGGGTGGTGGGTGGTGCACTGCCATGTATATTGCAAATGGGAGGCTTTTTTTTGGGTGGAAAGATATGTTGCATTTTTTACTCTCTTCATAAGTTACTGAATGATGAGGATGGAAAATGGTTATGTAGGTGCATGAACTGGGAGATGTTATGGAGCCCTCAGAGATATACAGTGTGAGCTGCGCTATAGGTAAACATCAATTGTGGAAGTGAACGGCGGAGAAGCAGTTTGTAGCCATCATGAAGGATGCTGATGGTGATGACGATGATGCAATGTGCATAAAAGTCCTTAAGACTATATGGCGTCTCATCCCCCATGTGCATTTCATTTAATATAGGAAAAATGGGATTGCCATTTATTCCTCTACTGCTGATAGAATTGAGTATCTCTTGGGCAATTCTTGAATTCATATGTACGTACAACCACCTACCAAAGTTGGGGGCACATTGAAATGGATGGAGGAAAGCAAAATTCGCAGTGAGTGGAAAATTTCCTAATATGTTTTATACCTAAAGGGGATTTCGTTCCGGGAGGAGAGAAGAGCGGAAGGAGAACGATGACCATCTTATTTCCCTTGGATATATCCCACAATTTACGGGCCACATTTGTCTTGATTAGCCATTTGTTGAACTGGAAGGAAAAGGAGGAAGTGGAAAGAGGAAAAAGTAGAGCAATTGCTTAACACATTATGTTACACGCTGCTGGTATGGTATACACTGTACAAGAGCAATCTTCGCTTTTTGGCTGGGCAAAAGTTGGCCGTGCTGAGGAACACATTTAACAACCCTCCAAAACTGGGAGGGTAATAGCTGTAAGCATATTTTTGTAAATGGTCTGAAAGTAAAATGAGATAATGGAACGGACTGAATGATGGGTAGGTTAGAAAGCAAAGAAATGGATCCTTTTTTTTTCTTTAAAAGAAACAAAAGAAAGAATTGAAAGGATTGCTCGCAGGGAGAAGAAAAAAAGAAACTGGGAAGTGATTTAAGAATAAGTTCAACCAACCATACATCTCATTTTTCTCACGGATGGTCAGTCTCCATTTTCAATTTTTTGGCATTTTGACTAGTTTCTCGAGGGCTAGCTTTGGCTTGAAAATGGGAAGAAATTGAGAGAGAGATTGGGATACAGGGAGGGCTATTGATTATTTTAAATCTTTATGGACATTTTCCTCGTTTCCGGAGGTTAGGTACTTTGGTCTTGATGGGCATCCGGGTCCCGGAGGTATTCGTACGGATGTAAATTTGAAATGTCCAATTCAATTCCCCAAAATGATGAACTCATGATAAAGTCAGTCCACAAAATATAATGGTATATTGATTTGTAGATTGATTTACAAATATTCAATTTATACCAACTATTCTGGAATTGCGTACTCGTTATATATGCGTTCCTTCCTATACCATATATTCCTAGGTTGCATATAAGTATTACAAATGAAGGTGATCAGTATTAAAGTGGATGCTGGGTGATTGGACGACTATCAGCTATTGTTGGATTTAAGATTTTGTTCCGTTCAAAATTCCGTTCGAGTTTTACAGCATGAGTGAGAGTGAGAGATTACTTGAAAGTGCGCACTCTAAATAACTACCTTTCGTGAAGCATTCATATTTCTAACAATAAGTTCAATGCCAGACGTTCTAGAAGTGTGCGTCGTCTGGTGCCGACAAAGACAAACATTGTTGTAAAAGTACACGTTTCATTGAACCGTCTCACAGTCACGGCAAACTTGGGAAAGCCGGATACCGAGAAATTTCCAACTTCCGTTGTATACAAGAAAAGAGCCTAACCAGCAAGCGAAATTGCAGAGGATGTGGAAAAGCTTCTATTTTTACAATTATGGACCCGACTATACAACACTTCCGTCTTTATGCTTTATTACAACGGAACCACATCATATTACAATTTATAGGAAGCACTTTTCTGGATGTATTCACGTCTCCCGAGAATTCAATGTCATTGTAAGCCTCCACTCCAACTCCATGGGTTTATGTGTGCGTGCACGACGGACAGTACTGGAATTTTTGTCGCCTCGCACCTAACCATGAAGCTGCGGGAGGCGACAGTCAGCAATAAACTCTTGGTGGGAAGGCGGAGGGCTATAGCCAGTTGGTAATTGTCGCCTGTTTCGAATCAAGTGTTAAAATTACCTAAAATGCACACTGGGGAAAAATTTCAAGATTTCCGAATTACGTGTTTTAAAAACTTTCCCCTTCAACGAGAACTTTGTCATTTCAGAAAGGCAGTTGGGAGTGTCGTAAAACAGCTACCTACCCCGCGTATAGGAAATGGAAAATAATTTAAAATTCAAATTAAAGTTCCTTGAATCCATCAGTTAATGGACACACTATATACTACATACATAGTATTACTTAACCCGAAAGCAACCTGGCTAATTGGATCACATCTATTACGTCGCAACCAGTCCTATATTTTGAGCAGATACGCATTACTGAACCTTCCAGTAATAAATCTAATAACCCCTTCCCTTCCATTGCGTACACTCAGAAAGGCGAGTTCGTAATAATACGTGTACCCATGTACCTCATTTTGTCGTATTTCTAAAAACTACAATGCACATTTACAATGAACCTAGGTATTCGTATGAATGGAGTACTTAGAGCATGATACGTATACGTCATTATCCTCATGCTTTTGAATTTGAATGTGTTGCGTACGTCTGCTAGAGTAATTTAAACCGAAACTCCAGGTTCACTCCAACAATATCTGCTGCATGATAGAATGATAGAGAATACAACCCTGAACGCGTGAGCTCATGTCAATATTGATACTATTACTGACAACAATTTCACTTTTCGGCTGTTGTAGGTAGATTTCAATAGAGAAAGTCACTCACATCTTTATTTCCACTTTCCACTCCCTTTTAATATCTTATTCGTTGTTCCACTTTGCCGGAACTGTCTATGTTTGCATAGGTATATTTACTGGGTTCTAAAATATTTGTCGGGTGTACAATTTTTATGCAGTAAACATTTATTTTACAACATTCTTACACACAAACTATGAGCTAGGGGGAAGCTTTCCCTATCATCTCGACAAAGCATTCGCTTTTGCTATATTTCAAGAAAAAACCTATATAATATTGCTTGCTAGTATACCGAATGTCCAAAAAACTAACGGGCTTCTCCACATGCGGAAATTTTACAATGTCGTGTCACTCCGAAAATAATAAAAAATTGTTATCGCCAAAAATATCTTTATTGCTGGTTCGGGACGATTATATTGGAAGGCTACACCGGATACTATGAAAATAACAGTACAAAATGTCATTTTTGTTGTTTGCTTTTCTTATTGGTACAGGGAGCAGCCGATATTTACATGTAAAGCGCATGTATTTCACATTGATCCGATGACGAAGAGGTCATGGGTATCCGCATCTTCAACAGCCGTCCCAGTCTCGTTCTTTTATGACTCCTCACGGGCACTCTACCGCATTATCAGCGTGGAAGGTACCAAGGTAAGCGGAAATTATTTTATTACTACATTTCCCCCCGTCCCGTTCGTTTCCTATATCGCAACTACTTGGAAAAGAAAATGCTGTTAGGATATTACCTTTAATTACATTAATTCACAAAAAAGAGCGGAAAGAAAGTGGTCGATTGGTTTCGAACTTGAATTAGTAAGCAGAGAATGTCGTCCGTGCGCGTCTGCTGTATAGCTTCTGTTCCACGTGCGAGTCCCCGAAGCTTCGCACAGTTTTTTGCTGACTTGGTAATTGGTTTACGTACGTATTTTCTCCGTTACGATTTTTCCCTTTAACTACTAGTTTTTTTCTTATTCTTATGCTGGGTCTGGTGGGTATAGGCATAGGTATATATGTTGCAACATTGTACTCTGCCCGGTATGGTCCCACTTTGACCATTTAAAGTTGTTCATACTTGCTAGTGGATTGGTTGGTGCTTTCTTTTCTTGTGCAATTATTGTGGACGAATTTTGTTAGAAAAACGAAAAAAAAATACCAGTCCGAAAACTTTTGTCCCTTTCACTTCCTCGGGACCTGTTTCACCATCACCGCACACACGACCAAAAATAGAACAAGAAAATGTTTGCAAAGTCAGGAAAAGCGAAGAGATACATGCAATACGCTTTCCTTATATGCTGCCGTTATATTTTTTAACCGAGACGTTACTAAATACTGTTAAGAAACGACAATGACAACAGAATAAGTACGACTGTTTTTGGTGGGGGGACGAGTGTGAAACTAAAAAAGACCCTGGAAGGCAACAAAAAATGATCGTGCCATTCTCGTCTGATGTACAAGAAACAAATGGAGATTCCCTACGAGGTGAAGGATATGGGCGAGAATCACTTGGGACAGCCGAGACAGAATGAAACACCAACTAGAAGCTCAACCGTGGAAGCTTTCTTTTTTATCCTATTGCTTCCTCTTCTTCGTTCTACTTTTATTTCCTTTTCCTCCATGTTCCCTCCCTACCAAGGTGGTGTGCTTAGAATTTACAAAAAGGTCGGCAAATGATCTACTTTTCCGTGGCTGTCTTCATTGCGTAGAAAGCAGAAACGTCTTTTGAAAGACAGGCTGGCTGCAAAAAATGATGCAGCATGAAAAAGTTATTGTTAAAAAACTATTGTTGAACTAGTGAAGCATGCTAACAATATGCAGACCCACTGTTAGAATACACGATAATACGCATACAACTTAATTCAAATACGACCATAACTAACTTACTAACTACGTAGGTATGTTGAGATTAAGCCAGAGTTTTATAGTTCAAAGCCACGCATTCTCTGTTTATTGATCCAAAATTGAAACGAATAATACACCTAAACAACATCTAACTACACCTAATTCTTAAACATTTTAACTGAAATTTTGCCAACATTTCTGATACGCAAGAAAAATAGAATAGAACAGTACATAATACTTAACTTACTTAAAACTTGCTTCCTGCCACTTGACTTTTCAGAACTAAAAAGATATTTGATTTCCTGTAGGTTTACACACATTATATAGGCTCGTACTCGCCTTTGTCTTTCTTCTCATTCAAAATTGTCCAGTCGTACTCGTGATCATTCTGATTCTTGTATTCTTCTCGTAAGGCGTTACGAAACAAGTGACGGAGGTCAATGTAATCCGGAACTTCGTCAAACTTTAACGCGCGACAATACTTTAGATACGTAAGAAATACGGTAGGGCAACCTTTGCACAGAGTTTCAACCGAAATGGTCATCTTCTTTTCACTAATTTTTTCATGTCTTTGCGTGTTGCTTGCTGCGCTTACGCCTTGCCACGGGAGGTTTCCCTTTAGAAAATACATTAGCACGTACCCTAACGCTTCCATATCATCCCGTCTACTTTGTTCAATACCGATATGAGCATTTATTGAGGCGTATCGAGCCGTTCCAATCAAACTCTTGTCCTCCCGATATGGTTTGTGACGTAGTTGGGTTGGGTCACTTGGGTCAGGGTTACGGTACACCTTGGCTAGACCAAAATCGATTAGGTAAAGCTGTCAGTCAAAAGTACAAAGTAAAAAATTAGTTAAAGTTAAAATTAACAACATAAGTACCAATAGTACAAACTCATATATACCGTGACAATTGTAACTTTGTACGTACCTTATTACTGTTGCGTCCAGTGCCCATTAGGAAATTGTCCGGCTTCAAGTCCCGATGGATGATGTGATTAGCATGGATATATTCCAAACGAAGAATCATTTGTTCCGCCAACATTAGCACAGTTTTGGTTGAAAATTGTCGGCAACATGAATTTAATAAATCTTCCAACGACGGTCCAAGTAAGTCCATTACGAGTACGTTGTAGTCGCCTTCGGTTCCAAACCATCTGACACGTGGAATACCCATTCCTCCTACCAGTTTTGAATAATGGTAGTTTTCGAGCGCTAACTGTGGATGAACCGCACCTTTTGGTTCAAGTTTAACTGCAACCTCTTCGCCACTGATGATATTGTGTGCCAGGTAAATTTCTCCAAACGAGCCACCTCCAACATTATGGGAAAGCTGGTACTGCTGGTCTACGTCTCCAACAATTTTGGGTATCGCAGGTTCCGAAATTACATTAGGCGACATCCCGCTAGAGAATGGCGTGGCTACCTGCAAACTGTGAGCTGTGATAAATCAAAACTGGCTATATAATAATTTAACAAAAACCTTGATTACGTCTACCTCA
>JAANSN010001611.1:0-31676 GCA_036850665.1 Dicranocentrus wangi
GTTTTCTTTCATTGTTATTTAAATGGAATCTATGTGAATAACCTGTGCATAAATTTTTCGATGACGGCTTTGTTAAAGGAAGGGGTTTTCTGGTGAAGGAAAAAGGAAGGGAACTGGACAGAAACACTTACCTAAGCTATATACCTATATGCACCTCACTGAAAAGTTTTAACTGAAATCAGTTTTTATATTTGCGAAAATGATGTTATATAGGAAACGTCTTGATTGGTATGAGTCACGAAATAAAGAATATGAAAAAATAAGGGTAGCAGGTACATTGATTTTAATTAAGGGAAGACCCAGCTTCTACCATATTAAAAATCTTCACAGAAACGAGTAATAAATTCCAATATGCGGAACACAAGACGCGTCTTAAATGTCGAAAATGTAGGATAAGCGTAATATTATGAGAGAAGAGAATATCATAATATTCTGTATTGTGTATGGAATTCTATGAAATGTCAGTATTGAACGTGTACGAATATGATGAATAGATAAAATTATCGGCAGGTCTGATACGTGGCCAATAACTCGCAATAATGCAATTCCTTGATATTAAAAACAGAATTCAAAGAGGGATAAACCATTGTGAAAACGTGAAAAAAGGCACGCTCTGTTCCTCTATTTTCACAGCATCATTAGTGGATGAAATGGAAGCGTAATGTTTCCGACACGCATATTTAAAGGAAAAAATGTAATGTAGTAAGTCGGTAACAAAGAAAAGCAGTCTCTCATTATATCCATAAGTTAACCATGTTAACTTTTTACCCTGTCATCCTTAATCTGAGATAATGGGTTGTATGCTACCGGTATTGACAGGTTTAGGAAGAGCCCAGTAAGCTTCATTCATCCTCCTCCTCCACACTTCATACGGACACGGAATTCATATCCTTACATACATTACACTCATGCGCTATACTGCTATAATGCAAGGCACACAATATGCATATCTTGTAGGTATGTAAAAATGAAATGTTTAGTTTTCCAAAACTTCTGTTTAAAAAAATCACGGAATGCATGATTGCCACTGCACTGCAAACAGTCGGTGTGGAGAGCTGATATATTGAGCAGGTAAGTTAAAAACGAGCAGTTAAATTTCATAATATACAGGTAAACGTATAGCACCTTCCTTGTTATCTGACTGTTAACAGCAGTGTTGGGATATCTAAAAAGTAAATAGATAAGTAAGCAAGCAGCACTATGCATACCAAAATACCAATATATTTCCTATACTCCTTGCTGAGTGGCACAGTGTGTGCTGTTTATGTGGGATTGTGACTAGACTCGTTTTCTCAAACATAACCTTGTTTCGTGAGAGTATTTACCAAATATTTCATAGAACAAGTAAAGTTCATGTTCGTTCATTTGCGAGTATATCCGTGTCATTGTCAATGTGCGATGGAAAACTTGACCGTTTTCACACTGTAACTTCAACTCATGACTCATTAACATATCTTTTGCGCATTTTTGGTCTAAACGCTAGTTGCAAAACTATTTACGATTAAAATAAAATAATACATATGACCAATGTGCATAAACGATGTGTTAAATGACTTCAAATGAGATGAGTCGTAAATTATAACTTCCGTATATATGTATCCAAAATGAAAGCTTTTTTTTGAATAGCTTCTACAATTTTGGCATTCATGTAACATATCTAACCAGAGCAAGACTTTCGTTTTCGAGAATTCCACAACTACTCTAATTAATCAATTCATATTCATACAATGCTATTCATAAATAGGTAAGTACAACACATATATTGTTTATTGTGGATAATTCTGGAGTTATGGAATTGCCAATTTATATAAACGTGGCTTCCTGGAAAGTTGACAGCAGGAGTTTCTCATATTGGGACACATCAATGTCTTCAATTACAGAAACATTATGTTCCTTCCCTAATCTTTGTGGATGGTCGACCACCATTTGCCCTCTTGTAAAAGAGCCCTGGAGTTCCACTGTGCAGTAATGTGTTGTCATTTTGGATACCATCTGAATGGAAGGCAAGAATATTGAACGTTGTCATTTCATTTCATAGCGTTTGAAATATACGGACAAACAAGCAAGTACACAAAACAAAGACAAAAACATAAATGATAAAAACTTACTTTAGGATTCAAGATTGCAGCCATACAAACAGCATCTGCACAGTTCCATGTTCCACGCCTTTGTTCAACTCTGAGAAGAGTTGTTTCTTCAGCCATATTCAAGAGTTCTATTTGTTTGCTTTTGATTGACCCTAAAACACCCCTTCGCCACTCCTGAAAAATGACATTCACATAATACATAGGCGTACAACGAGATTGTTCCACTAAAAGTATTTATTATGTTTGATTCAAATTATTCCATTGGCTTTAAACCACATATTTTATCATTCATACCACAGACAACACAGCAAGTTTCAAGCAAGTTTCCCACGGAACTAGAACAATTTTTTCGTTCCAGATTGCATTAAGAACAACAAATGCTGACTCTGGATCAACGCAGAAATTGAATTCACTACATGGCCGAATATTTCCAATTCCTAGAAATCACAAATCAACATTTACGTATATTACATGCACAATATATTTGTTGTATACCAAAATGTTTCGAAATATGCCTACCATGAATATTACCACCCATCACGTAGAGTTCTTTAACATTTTTTACGAAGACTGGATCAATATTAATAGCTATGGCCAAGTTTGTCAAAGGTCCAAGGGCAATCACAGTCAGCTCCCCTGAAAAACAAATTATGAGAATTTTTCATCTACCTTCAATTTACTTATACTGAAAATTGCTACGACCAGTCAACCAGGCTCTTGAAATATGAAAACGTTCAGTTTCTCTCATCTCAACCTTGATGTTCTCTGCAGAGCCTAACAAGTGCTAAAGGTGCCGATTCTTTTTCCAGAGCTCTCTCTTGCCTGTTGACAGGCAAATCGGGCTTACTTTGCACACCACCAAACCCATCATCACAAAACACAGAAAATCCACTTCGGACATACGGCTGCACTAAGGGATTCGCTGCTCCGAGGTATACTGGAATCTATATAAAATTGAAAATAAATAGGCAGCCCGTAATGTTAATGTTCATACGTGGTAGCCAATCCTAGATGGAATTTGACAACTTCACACAAGTGCATAAGATTTCTATGATTTTGAAATTTTGATGCAGATATGAGTTTGCAACGATTATTCCACGCTTACGTTGTTAACTCCAGCAGAATCCAAAACAAGGAAAACATTTTTCCACACGTTGTCCACTGTTGTATTCCCCAGCACTGTGGTGATACCCACAATTTCAAATGGGATTTGGGAGTTTTTATGTGCTGCCAAGGCTAAAAACAACGCAAATGCATCATCCACACCAACGTCAGTGTCAATAATTACTTTCCGTGGACCACCTTGATAATCCTGTTGAAAACGACAAAATCTACATTATTTGACATGCCAGGCTAAAGACTGTTACATTGAATCATTGGCCAGGCTGATTCAAAGTGACCAAAGAGGATAACAATAATAGTGATTATAATATTTATCAGTTTAAATAAAATCACATAACATCACTATTTTTGGTAAGTACGGCGTACGGCACTGACTCCTCCTAGTGCTATTTATTTATTAAGAAGCGATGATTTGCTGGGATCGTGATTTTTGCAATTAAACATGCGTGAGGATCATGGATGCGCACCCGCCAACATTTCACGCAGCAGACAAGCGAAGGTGAAGGTGACATTGAAGATTGAAGCATGATTTTGGACAACTTTCGCTGGGTTGTCAGATCAGATCACTTTATGCATCCATGTAGTGGGAACACAAGCGTACCATTGCCAAATACAAATTTGAAGTGCATCAAGTACTTTACCACTAGAATTCGGACCATTTGAGTCATTTATTGATGTATCGTTTGTGCATGCATAAGGTGTAATTAATGCCTGTACAGCTATTCCATGATTCCCAAAATAAATTGAAATTGTTTAATTGAAAGGAATAACAATATATATATCAATGTTATTTATTTCTTACGCCCTTTAACAATATTCGGATTTCTAAACTTCCAATTCTTTTTGGATTGATTCCCCTTCTTCGTATCACATTTAGAGTTGAATCTAACCATTTTGCTTTCGTTAAGATTTATAAAATCACGTTTAGTAGGATGGCAACTTTGAACGTTTGCCAAATGACAAATTCGACACTTCATGCAATGTTTCCAAGTTGGCTTCACGCACTTATGACACTTTTTACAGTGTACATACGTTTCCCCGCCGTCCTGAAAAGACAAAGTTTGATTACAAAACTTGTAGCAAATTCAACTATATACCAACTGACTAAAACTGGATTGCGGTTTACCTTTGTAGTACATGTCTTGCATAAGTCGCAATGCTGATTCCGCTTATCTACCCATTTCGCACAAATATCACAGTAACGGTATGCTTCTTCTGGGAGGATCAGACTTGTTAAAGAAACTGTTGTAAATATTCTTATAGGAGACGCCTTGCTCTTTGAACCTATTTCATAAGAAATATTTTACTTTTAAACGCTACTTTATAGTTAACATACATATACAACACATCAGATGATATGACTCCTGACACACGTACCTCCGGAATATTTTGGATGATTTCTGTACTCCACATGGAAGTCACTCATACTCAGGCTTGCCTCGGGACATTTACTGAGAATGTGTCCTTCCATGAAATATGGAAATACCCAAAACACTGAATAACAACATTATCAAATTTACTTTATAAAAATCCAATTTACCGAATAAAAAATTTATGTATTTTCATTCACTACTAACCTTCACTATTCGTAGAAGTATCAGTGGGTCTGTATTTCCTCAAATCCTGCCTTATACCAGACAAACAGCCATGCCAGATCAATTCTACTTTGACACCAAACGGTGGATCAACAACCACGGCGAGATTTTTAGAATTTGCGAGAAATTTCCAGTAGTTTTCGTCTCGTTGGAAAAAATGGTGATTACACATGTTGTACAAACTGAACTCGTCTTTATAAATTTCATTCTGAATCAAAAGAATATTTGGAGACCATATACATTAACAATACAATTAACATGGATGTACATGAAACATGAATGTTCTATTAAAATATATTTGTCATTACTTACAAATCTAGGATCTATATCCAATAGAAATGAATTTAAATCCGAGTGTTCCTCCCCAGAGGATATACATTGGTGAAGACTTGGAGTTCCAACACAGAGAATACTTTCAATTCCCAAGTTTCTAAACTGCTCGATGAAGAATTTTACAGTTGCATCATTAAAATGGTACTGCGCTTCTCCTTTATTCCTCTGATTTGGCAATGCAAGCGGATGATTCATCTATATTCAAAGATGAAAGAGGTACATTTACCGAAACACACATGATGATGGTTATAAAAAAATTTTTTTTAATGCATACTCTTTAACACAAGGCAAATAAGGATTTAATTTCACATCTCACCTTTCCTCCAACTATTTTAGCTTTCTTGCTACTCTTTTCAAATTCCGCATTTAACTTCCTTTTATTACTTCCTGAGTGTCCTTCCCTTAAATCCCTTTCTGTGGCCATTGCGGCATTTCCAGTTTGATGTTTCCATTTCCCGTAGGGCATATAAAACGGGCATAACTTCCTTGATCGATAGGCAGAACATGCAAAAAATCTTTGGCCACCTCTTTCAAACAAAATCGTAGGTCCTGCAAAAGAGTTTTAACAATTTCATAAAATCCTGCCAGATGTTATTAAACTTTCAAAGTATTTTCATTTATTATATTAAGCTATGATATGAGAGCAGCAATACTAACCATGATCACAGGTCGGATTAAGGGATAAATCGCGGATGATTGGGGTCGTTTTAATAATTTCCCGATTTGTTTCGCCTTCACTACCAGTATTATCAATATTATCATTCATTTTCAATAACACTTTATTTCCACCTGCCAAAAACATCAAATTTGTTCAGTCAGATCCCGGATATAATAGGGTCGATATCGAGAAACTAAAATAACAGGATGGGAGAATAGATGGGAGACGCTTTAATTATTGTTTCTCTATAACCAGTTGCTTACTATCACTAAATATCTTAAACGAAAGTTTAATACTAACAGTCAGAAAAGTTGATAATTGTTGAAAAAATAACATCTTTTGAGTCCCCAGTCCCCACCACACACGTGTGTGCAAGTGCAGCACATTTTTTGTAAACACTATTACCTATCTACTCATTCACTCGCTTTACTTCCCTTCCCTCACAAAACCATTTTGTATGTGTTCTGTTTATGCCACAGGAAGGTGCACATGCTAAAACGAAAATACGGGGAAAATGTCTACAAGCAGATCCACAAGAGTAGTTTGTGTGCTGTGCATGTGCATTGCATATTACGTACGCTTTCAATCTTCGAGTCCGACGAACTTACACAGGATAATAAAGGGGATTAACCAAAAGTAGATTAATTAATTAATGAATTAAGAATTAGCCTAAAGTGGAAATAATTGGGAAAGGAAATGGTTTATCAGATATGAATTTCCAGAGCTAGGGGAGTTTTTCAAAAGAAAATTAATTAAAAGCACAGCAATTAACTTTGCATGCAGATATTCGTCGCATTGATTTTTGTACTTAAATATATACAAAAATCCCATCGTATCTCATATCACAAATTACAATAAAATTATCATTTTCGACTTTCCAGACCTTTCACATACCTACCTACCACAAACTTCACTCTTCATTCTTCATACCCAAACTAGATAGACACAGCGCGCCGCCGTAATTGGCTTGGCAAACATCCGCATCAGAAAATATATTTCAAGGCCCCATAAATCGTGGGCTAAGTCCTTTTCCTATTTTAGTCTTTTTATTTATGCACACCTATATGAAAGTGATAGCTCTTTCATGTTATCCATGATCTTTAGGAATCAGATGAACATTAACGACTTTCCAAGCCATCAAACCATCATCATCTCATTAGTGAGCCATACCTGTAGTTTTTGTACAAATTCATGGTCATGGTCAAATGAACAAACTTTCTGCGGTGTGTTTAGTGGATTTTCCCGACCATTATCGCACCCTGAATCCCCAATCATCACCACTTGTGATGGCTCCTGAAGAGCACTACTTTTTTTCGACCATCATGTCATCATCATTTTCCCTAATTTCACTCGCCTCCTGCTCATGAACCAGAAATAGGACTAAAACTAATTTTTATCCAACATCAACATGAAAGCTGAAGTGAAGAGTACATACATGTCCATAACGTGTAATCAGAGATCATGTTGAAACCCCGACAAACTGTGTTGGTTGACGCAGAAAATGAATAATGCATGAGACGAGAAGGCTCATCAAACTGACGGTTTTTCATTCTACAGCACCATTACACATTACACCGACTAACCATGATGATGGCTATGATGACCTCGATCTGTAAAATGCGGGTTTCTCCGGTCGATAAATTCGTCCTCTAGCCCGATTCAATCAAGTCCTATAACGACATAAAGATCTGACTTTATTTACTTTGCTTGCCTGTACTCTGTACTTTACTCCACTCCACCTACATTATTTCTTGGCAAGGATTTTTGCTGACTTTTAGCATCACTTCTCAAATTGCAAAAATAGGGTTAGGATTACTATTTTATTTTATATAGGCCATCAGCCGTCAAATCATATCGTCATGATTTCATTTCGTTAAAACGGAATGCATGTCTTCTCCCAAGCTACGCAAAGCTAGACTATGAACAGAAGTCAGCAGAACAGAACACAGAACATTCGCTTATGTATCACTATCACTAGCAAAAGTTAAGCGTGTGGCACGTGAGTTCTGTGATTTTTCGGGATGAAAGCCAGTTTGACTTTTGGATTATTAGCTTCTTGAGCATTATTTCTAGGTTTAACTTTTTCTCGTGGTTTGCTTTACATTTGCATTCATAAAGGCGTCAATGTGTATTCGTAGCATACAAATACTTAGCTACGCATGCATTTACATATGACCCACTGACTGCGAAAATTGGAGATATAAACGGGTTTTGAACACAAACACTGAGCAGATTTACCAACCACCCGGGTAGCTTTTTTTTCTTTCAGCCTATATACAGACTATATTACACATAAGACATACGCTTGCTTCCTTCCGTTTCCAAATTACGTGTAACTTTTAGAAGCATTTTTATATTATATTCGTGGTGTGGCAAGTGGCTGTGTGCAAATATCTATCCTGAACACTTCCTCCGAAGGACGAACGCTTTTAACAATATTAAAGTCGCTACCTATGCCAGAGCCGAAGTCGTGTGTCTTGCACACTTTCCTATTTCATGTTATTTTTATACTTTCACAAAGAAACACGTCGTGACGTGGTGTATGAGTGTGTGTGACTATGTAACTACATTGTTTCAGTGTATTTTCCGTGGAACTAGAATTAACTATGTGTATATATATTATGTCATTTGTTAGAAAGCATATAGGGGTATATTATTATCCGCATTCTGTAACTGGCATGAAGGTGATAGAGAACACTTGCCCGAGAGGTTTGCGTATTTCTGCCTATAACTTTTCGTGATACTTGATTTAGTGAAGGCGGAGAAATGAGGAAGTAATGAGATGGAGAGGAAGGTGACTTGAGTTGAGCTAGCTATGTAATATCTCCTTGGACTTGTCTTCACATCGTGTTAGTTGTCTTCCAAAATTTGTGCATAACGCTTCATCTCTGTACGTACGCGAATGTGTGCATATATTCTCATATAGTCGTGTTTTACCATGCTTTACCTTATCATTCGTCAGTAGACTAACTTGAATCGAAAACAGTGAAAAGTGGCCTTGAAGCGATCTTGAGAACGTGTCATGTCACAGTGGTAGCACACCTACTGTTTTGTTACGTCATACTCAGGCATTTTCTGAAATTTTAAACATCTGCATCTGAGTTTACAGTTGGTGGTTTTTCTGCAGAGAAACTTGAACCAAAGTGAGCTGTGTAATTATTCGAATCTGAAAAGTGCTGTGCAATAATTTTCTGTGAAAGACTTTAATTTCAATTTTACGACTATCAGCGGACTGGAACCAATAATAATTGTAAAACCACTGTGGCTTCCGCTAAACGTTTATTGTGCTTTTGTGATTTCAGTGTGCTGTATTGTTAATTAATCGTTATTAATTCAAAATGGATGTAATTGACGTGTTGGGTAAGTCAAACACATATGAAGATTCGTATACATACAATAAAATGCAACTAGTGTCTTTGTGGAATAGTATCTGAAATCAGCATGATGATGATATTATCATGAATGAAAGTGTTACATTACGAGTCTAGGGGCACATTGAGAATGTATTTTTGCAATTTATGTTTAGTTTTTTTGTGCACAACTAGGGCATCTAAAACCCACGGCACTCACTCAGCGTTTTCATTTAGTCACAGACATAAAGGAATCTTATCTAATTTTGGCACGCACTCTTTAGGTTCTAACTTGACAAGTTTTATTTTTAGGTGAGATCTTGGCAGATATCGAGAAACAATCCGCAGACACATCATCATCTTCACCAAATAGGCCATCAAAACAATCAATAAATCCAAATGGGACTATTGGGTCTTACTCAGCAGCAACTAGTAATTTAAATAGTCAATCCACTCAACAGTCCCAACAGCAACAGCAGCAAAAATCTGTGCGTTTCACGAGCTCAGCAGCAACGGAAGAGCAGAACAAGACAACTTCTATTCCCACAAATAAATTACTTCAACCGCATCACCATCAACCATTGCACATCTCGGTTGATACGCTGCAAGTACCAGTGGATAGGTCGTTTTTGCATTCACCCGATCCAGATATTTTGGCGACGAATGCCCCCGTATTGAGAACACCATCGCCAGGCCCGAAATCACCAAGGGTTTTAAATAGGTCAGCTTCATCCGCTGGCGAAACAGCTTCAGCTGCTACTGTCCCAGTGTTCTCAATTAATGATGACAATGAGGATTGGAACTTCCAAAGTTATCATTTGGACTACAAGTATACTCCACCGCCAATTAAGGGACCTTGTTGCGTTTGTGGAGATG
This sequence comes from Dicranocentrus wangi, assembly GCA_036850665.1. Classification (NCBI taxonomy): domain Eukaryota; kingdom Metazoa; phylum Arthropoda; class Collembola; order Entomobryomorpha; family Entomobryidae; genus Dicranocentrus; species Dicranocentrus wangi. The sequence continues at coordinate 10,022 of JAANSN010001611.1, forward strand.
GCATTATGGGAGCGGTATAGATAACTGAAAATCTGTTTAAAACTTGCATAACAAAAAGTTACCAAGCTTTAAGATGTGCATTGTAGGAGATTATTTTAGTGCTTTCCGCTATATGCCTCGTGCTTGTATTTTCAGATGGTCACAGCTTTGGACAAAATGTGGCACCCGGGTACATAAATCTTTCGTATTGCCATTTATTTTTTTATGTTTAAGAAGCGTAATTAAGTATACTATGCATTGTTTGCATGTACTATGGCAGAACATTTTTGTTGCGTCCATTGTGGCAAAGAGTTGAGAAGTCCGGGTTACACGGAACATGACGGAAAGCCGTATTGCAAAGCCTGTCACAATATGCTTTTTCTACCACCTTGTGCCGGTTGTAATAAGGATATTCAAGGGGTACTTGATTATTGAACTGAAGTAACTTTGTTCAACAAAATGTTTCATGATTATATTTATGATTCCTAAACCGTTATTTGCTTACAACTTGTGTAGAATTATATTACGCCAATGGGTAAAGTCTGGCATCCAGACTGCTTTCGTTGTAGCAGGAGCGGGTGCTCAAAAGTGCTCACTCCAGATAATTATTTTCAAAAGGATGGGAAACCCTATTGTGAGGATGATTTCCATGACCTTTTCTCTCCCAAATGTCACGGGTGCAAGAAACCCATCAAAGATGTAAGTGGTAAATGCGCAGTACTTGTATTATAATAGTGTGAAATTACTTTCACATTGCAGCATAATGCGTAGTGTGTGAGTATGAAACCTTGAACTTTAACAATCTGGTGATTATAATCAGGATCGGAAGGTAACAGCAATGGGAGGTAAGAATTGGCATCCGAGTTGTTTCAAATGCTGTAAATGTAATGGAGTGCTGAACCCAAATAATTACAAGGAAAAAGATGGAAAGTTGTATTGCGAAAAGGATTACAATGATTTATTTATGCCAAAATGTGCGGCTTGCAACACGCCTATAACACAGGTAAGCTTTTTGTGATGGATGAATTATGTACGAAGGAACTTTTTTACCCGTGAATGAAAGAGCATATGACTTAGAGCATCTTCATTATCTATCAGAAACCCACAAATGCATTGGGTAAAACCTGGCACCCCAAGTGCTTCACTTGCACCGAATGCCGGAAGGTGCTTTCACCAGACAATTTTCTGGAAAAGAATGGAAAGCCGTATTGCGAAGATGATTACCATAAACTGTTTTCTGCAAAATGTGCTGGTTGCACGAAACCCATCAAAGATGTGAGACGGTTTAAACCTTTTTGATTATATGAATATGAAAACATCTTACTAACTGAATTGACGTATTTACGTTTTCGTGGTCAGTCAAAGAAAATGGTCACAGCACAAGGAAAACCGTGGCATCCAGAGCATTTCTGCTGCACCGAATGCGGTAAGGTGCTTTCACCGGACAACTTTCTGGAAAAGAATGGAAAGCCGTATTGCGAAGATGATTATCACAAATTGTTTTCACCAAAATGTGCAGGCTGTCATCAACCAATTAAAAATGTATGAACATTTCCTTCAGGATTTATATTTATAAATCAGAGAAAGTCATAAATTAATAGCGTAACTTAATAAATTGCAGAAGTACATAATAGCCATGGGGCAACATTGGCATCCAGGTAGATACATAGGCATAAATCAGTATGAACCAAGAAAGTGTGTTTCTTATCCAAGTTATACTACAGTTGTCTTTTGCTTTAGAACATTTCTGTTGCCACCAATGTGGAAAGCAACTTCATGAAAACGAGTTTTATGAGAAAGATGGCAAGGCATATTGTGTGGACGATTTCTTGAGCCTATTTGCACCCAAATGCAGGAGGTGTCGAGCTCCCATCACGGATGACTATTGTTTGGTGGCCTTGGAGGGCGACTGGCACGCAGATTGTTTCCGGTGTCGGGTATGGAAAAGAAAACAAGCTTCTCAGTTAAAATTTTAACAGTTGAAAAACTCAGATTGTAAGTCTTTTTTTAAAATTAGGACTGCAACTGCTTATTGGAGGACGTAAACTTTTTCGAAATCAATGGAGAACCTTACTGCGAACAACATTTTCACGCCCGCCAATGTCCGGATTGTATTCGCATGCGCAGAGCGCAAAATCGCTACTTTGGAATACCAGAGAGTACACCAATGCAGCCTAAGAAGTGGGCGTCTCAGGTTTCTCTCAAATCTCTAGATTTGAATCAACGACCCATGTCCCAACTTTCGCAATTTTCCAATTCCACCTACGACATTAATCAACAGTACGGAACTCCAAGCCAGTCTGCAAGATCATCATATTTAATTCCTATTGAGCGGGATGGAGCAAGCAGTGCTTCAAATAATCAAATGTATCATATTCATGACGCTGACGGAATGTGCATGCACGATCATATTGAAGAAGAAATTCAAAGATCAAGTGCCCTATCACAACAACAAGCTTCTCGCGCATCTGCGTTAGGTGGGAAATCGGTTGGATGGAAGAAATCACAGGATAATTTGCAATTTATTGCTAAGAATCAGAATCCTTATGTTTATAATGAACCTGGAAAATTTCCAGTACTAGAGCCGGGGAAACACATTCGATTTGAAGAAGTCGTCACAAAAAAGGAGTATGAATCTGTAACAAAGCATTATTGACCTCCCATAGATGCTAAAAATAAACCTAATACCAACACATGCAACTTGTTATAAGATTAGGTAGGCCTGTTTGTCGTAAATGGCTAACAGATAATAGATAACAGATAAGACAAATGCAAGCATGCCATTTTAAACGGGTAGAATAAACTTCAAGCTTTGCTTATAATAGTAATTACTTTGCTTTAAAGGCTAATAAAACCGTAATAACCACTTCTGTACGTCGCGTCATTGTTAATGTAATATGCTGGAGAATAAAGTTGGTGTTCACGTAATTCATAACAATCGGTTTAATATTAAATAGAAACAGTTTCAAGCAACGTTCCTCCTTCCTCCTCCTGATTGATTGCCTTAAGGAATTCAGATACCTATGTATTAACCGTTAACTCATTTGTCAATTCGCTGAATAACTGTTCTATCAGTGAATCTGGGTTAATGATAATGACATTAATTGGAATAATTCATAAATAAAACCAATAAATCGAAATATAGCAGACTATTTTGCTCGTTAAAAACGGACTTGAACTTGTACTTCAGATTTAATTTATAGTTCTATCAGTGAATCTGGGTTAATGATAATGACATTAATTGGAATAATTCATAAATAAAACCAATAAATCGAAATATAGCAGACTATTTTGCTCGTTAAATACGGACTTGAACTTGTACTTCAATTTCATGTATTTTATTAACCTATCATCGTTTACCGTATCCAAACGTTTGAATAAAATTCGTTAAAATAGTATAGAATGTGGTGCGCTGATCGAGAAAAACTCGCAAAGTTAATAATCCTAATACTACGTCACACGAAGGAATAAAATCTCATAAAAGGTTATACTAACATTTACTTGCGATCAAGAATCACGATTCAAGATATATAACTGGAATCTACAAATAAAATAAACTTTTTTAAATGCCATCACATGTTTGCCCTTAGCCACTGAGGTGAAGCTGGATAGAGCCGGTTTGGGCACTTGCAACTTTGCTAACATCAGATTTTGAACCTCGTGAAGTATTAACGAAAACTGAAGGGGCTGACACAGTAACTGATTTGTCCTGGGCGGAATCTACGTCCATTGGTTGCTGACTTGATTCATTTTGTCCAGCTTCTTTGGCTTGCCTTGCTTTCTCTGCTCTTTCAATCTTCTTCTCTGCCATGCTCTTTCTTAAACCCTTCATATTCCTAGTAGGAAGTTTTCTAAGATCTTGTTTTGGAATGTGAACTCGCCCAAGCGTAGAGCCAAAAACGTCCTTGGTAATGTTCTTCTTTTTCTTCGGCTAATTAATTTATATAAATGAATAGGTACAACTTAAGCATTTCGATTGTTGTTTAAAATTAAATGGTTAATAATTCTAAGGAAGGAAACGTGCTAAGTACCTTAAGTTCCTTGGGTTGTTTGCAAGCTGACTTGAAAATATCTTGTGGAGCAAGTTTGCTTCTTCGGATAACAAAATCTACCGATGGTCCCATTTCTTCCAATTCCACGTATGGCGTCTTTTCTCCAGACTTCTTAAATATTATCTTAAATCCCCTCATGAGAATTTTTTCGTCAACTGCTACAAATGACAATACATGTTCTAAACCCTCAACTCGAACGTTGTTAACTTCTTCACCCCGAAAGAAATCTACAAATAAATTTTTCAATCTAAAACAGTCTGATGAAGGGGTTATGAATGGCTCTCCAGAGAATATCAAACATGGTTTGGAGCCCACAGCAAACTTTGATGTTTTGAAATCGTCTAAGCCCTTATACTTTTCTATCCCGAGCTCAATCATGTCCAGTATGTTGTTATCAAATAACCTTCCTGTAAATTCAAACAATACAATTTTTACATTTAAAACATGCCACTTATTATTGTAAGCACTCTTAATTAAAGTTTTCCAACTACTAATTTCCTCACCTAGTGCAATATTATTAGGCCGTTTTTTATTATGTGAGCCAAAGGCAAACAGAGAAGCGTTATATTTCCTGCAAATGCTCTCCAATTCCGTCGACGACTCAAAGGGCAAGAAGTCATGCTTGCGACTGAAAAATACCGAGTTTGGTTTTTGCAGCTTGGTCTACAACAATAAAAATCGGCAAAAATATAAAAAATTACGTTTTCACAACTTTTTTGGTTTACAAACCTAACTCCTCAAAGTATGAAGTAGTAATATTTAAGCCGACTCTTCTTACCACGTCCTTTAAAAACTTCAAAGCCACATCACTGCATTTATTTCCCCGAATACAAATTGAGCTTTTCGCATCCTCAATAAGTTTAGGCTCACGTTTAATTAGCTCGCGCTTACCTCGCCGAGTTTTTGGCTTCCTAAAATGACCAACAATCAATCAATCAATCAAACATTTTTCCAAAGTGTTAAATAAAACATATTATAAGTAGTTGATAGTAATATCAAATCTATCAACAAAAATGTATCTTACGTACACCACTCTTTGAATAACGCCCATCTCTCTTCCCTTCTTGCACCTCCTAAAGCTCTTCTACCTCGTCACTTCACTACACAATTAATTAGGAAACAATTAGAGCACCTGTCAAAAATTTGATCGAAACTCACGCACATATAAACTGTGAATGATGCTATCATATCACCACAAACCACACGAGATGGACCGAATTTATCCGTGGTGGTCTGGTGCTGGTGTGTGTGTACTGTGTACACACAATACACAAAATGCTCACACAAAGCACATGTGTAGACCAACATTAGAATTTAGCACTCTCCCTGTCTTTGTTGTGGGGTATCCGGAGGTGATCTGTGAACATGATGATGATATGGTAGACGCTGAGGTGAGAGTGCGGTGCGGTGAGACGTCCTGATTTTATGACACACAAGCTACTCGGGTCGGGTCACACGGGTCAGATGTTATGTTGCTGATTATTTTTTGGTATTAATGTTTCATTTTTTCTGAATTAATCAATCCTTCCTTATTTATTTAATTTGTTAAATTAAATTGAATCTATTGATTTACGTTCACATATTTTTTTATTAACGTATTGTATAAAGTCGGCGGAGAGATTTCCAGTCTGGAGTTTTAGTTATAAGGAAGTGGAGGTCAGAGGTCAACAGTGCAGGTGCAGAGCAGAATGAGGTTCGTAAATCCTTTCAATCTCTACGAGGATTATTATGAGTACATGGACACCTTTCCAGAAAACGGGAATCCTCTAATTAGGGTTTACGTGATACTTAAGGTACTACTTGTGTACTTGGTGTACGGCTGTGTGCTGACGCTGGTCTTTTTCAAACTTAAAAAATATGTGGGTTTAGTGCTCAGCTATGTTTGCTGTGGGGAGTGCGACTGTGACGCAGATGGAAATGGGGGCGGGCGGAGGGTTCCTCCTCCTCCTCCAAAATCATCATCAAAGGGGAGCAGAGGTAAATGGAGGAAATGGAGAAGTGAGAGTGAGTCAGCAGAGGAATTTGTTGATTTGGAGTGTTCAGGGTGGATGCACAATATCCTTCATTACTTGAAGATTAACCGGAGGTTAGCGAAAATATTGGTGATTTTGCTTCTTGGAGTGGTCACTGGAATCTATGTAGGTCCGCGGAAAGTGACACACGGACTACAGCCTGTGGTTTATGGGTTTAGTGATCCAAAGGTGTTGTATGGGGAAATTGGGGATGTGAAGAGGGTACTTTTTGTAACACCTACTGCCAAATCTGGGGTTCAAGCTGCGAGGCTTACCAGGTTGGCACAGGCCTTATATCGGAGTAACGAGGCTGTTGTATGGGTTGTCATCAGTACGGATCCTGTACTGCTTGAACCTTGGTCTAGTAGTACGTGGGAACATTGGTCGACATGGGGGATTTACAACTGGAAATATAATCAGACAGCCGTTATGAACCATCTGGAAGATTTGTTGGAGTTATTGAATAGATTTGGAATTCCCTTTGTGCTACTATCTGCACATGATGTTCATTTGGACAGTTTGGGATTCCAGGATGATGAGCTTACTTTACAGACGACTTTCATGCAAGGTATACAGATGGGCATTTCTTGGACTTTGAAGACTTACAAAAATGGAATACTCATGTTAGGAATAGAAGATGCTGCCTACAATTTCAACTTGTTTCACGAGGTACAAATTATTGATGAAAATAATTTGGAAACGCTGAAGATATGTGTGTGTGTGTCACTGTGTCTAAAATCAGAGTAAAAAATTTAATATCATGAAATTAATTAACTCACTCACTCACTCACCCATTCATGTTTACGTAACTTTCAGGTTCAAGCAACTAAACAAATGTCTTCATGGCCAACTGCGTTCGATCCAAGATACACCGTTAGCTTATCAACTCCACTTGTATCCAGGAACCAAGAAAATGTTAAAGGCTATTTCAGTGGCGGTAGAAGTCGGAATGGAGAGGTACCTTTGGAATATGGAACATACGCCGTCAGTATGAAAATAGTAAGACAGGTAAAACGAAATATATTTGTCACATCAATAAAGTACAGTCTTTCATAAGTAGCTATGCTATAACATTATTACAAATTTTTGCCAGTTGCAATTGACAAAAACATTATGGAAATTGCGCTTCGATAAAGTGTACAGTACTACGGATTTGAACCTAACGGCTAGGGATGTACAACCAATGGGACGAAATTGCAGAGAAGTAAATAATCTAATTGCAACCGAAGAAAAATATCACTTAATTTAAATTTAATCTACCTGGATTGTGTTTTTACAGATTTACGTGTGGAAATTGCGCACCATCTTCAACTTTGCGAAAAAAGTATATAAAGAAACGATACCGTTAAAATTTAAGTGGATAAATACTAATGTTCCTCATATTTTAACAAAAATTAAGCAATGGTTCGGTTTAATTAAATGAATTTTTTGGAATATTGACGGATTGGAAGATATGTAATTGGTCTGTAAAACATTGTACATGTAGATGATTGCACCTGCTTGCCTTATTGCAATAAATCACTGATCAAAAATACTCGCTGGGCATAGAGATACCTATAAATATGCGTCGAATTGGAAAAAAATTATACCTACTATATTGTACCTGATTGACTAATCGCAAGTCAATGTCAAGCCAAATAGCAAGTTTATTATGTTCATCCTTAAGAATCCTGGTCCTGGTACTGGCTTGTACGCATTTACTATTAGAAAAATAGATTTCTATTCTTAAATAATCCACCCAAGGCTTCTCATTCCCAATATTCATATGAGTAAGTAAAGGTCTGCGGAATGTGCGGTCTATTTATGATGGACGGACTAATAGTAAGAAATTCCATAAGTATTAAGTAAGTATGATTATATTTCCACAGGCAAATAAACTAAACTACAATTACAGTTTAACTCTAAAACATTAGGACTATTGTGTTTGGTTTTCATTTCAGTCTCAGCCAGCTACTTTATACAATATGCAACTATGCAAGAAAGATGCAAGACCCCTAACTTAGATATTTAATGTACACTTATACCTGTCCATTGGCATTTACTCCAAGAAGATGTCCTATTTATAACATTTTCATTATGTTTAGATCATGTTTTCAATTTTCACTGCCGTCATTCTCAACCCCTCCTGTAATGTTTAGTTGTAACCAGTGGTCAGTGGATAGATTGCGTTATGTGTTTGACGTACATGCGCAGATTGTATTCAAAACAAAGTCTCATAGTTAATGTAGAAGAATAGACTGCGTGTGTATACAATGACGCCTTACAATACAGCCTCAAAAACGCTCAAGTTAAATTGTACTTAAAACGATAATGATATCTTACCATGAGTAACCTTGCACTTGAATTAGTTGCAGTCACAGTCAGCTCCTTTTGAATTGAGGCTTGAGACACATTTTAGACTATAAAACCTTTGTTAGCTGGGAACGTGAATGTTGCGGTTGCAGCAAAAGCGATATCGTTGTCGTGAAACCATTTACTTCGATAAGACGATACCATCATGGTACAATAAAATGTGGAATACTTAATACATATGCCTAAGCGGCACTTTGTCGTCTTATTGGTCGTATGCATTGATTCCGATGATGGCGATGATGTTGGAAATGGACACTTACTAGAATTGCGTTAAAGTACTTCCTGATTCATCCAGATTAATTAGTCAAAAAGGGCAAATCAAAAATGCATGATTCAAGACATCAGATCTTATTGGTTACGTACGAGTTCGAATTTGAAACGCCTGTTAAACATTTTTCATGTTTGAGTCGAGAGTATTAATTATTATGTGCCACTAGTGCCACCCACGCTCACGATGGTTTAAGATATTTTGTTTCACATGTGAATAATTTCATCTCTCATGCCATTGTCAATCCATATCCATATACATCTCACAATCACAATTAATCCAAAAATGACGAATAAATGCATGAACGATGAAAAACAAAGTCTGACTACTTAGTTCTTGATTTTTTTTTCTAGCAGCGCAGCTAGTAGCTATCTAAAATATTACAAAGAATATTATATTTATATGCCACACTTTCATTACTCCGCAACTTTGTCTTGTTCACTCATTAGTCAGTCCTTAAGTCATGTCATCATCACACCGCGTCTCGTCTCGTTACTCGTGTTGTATGCGAAGTGCAAACTAGTGAGAGATGCACTTTGACGCTCTGTAACCAGTACGCACACAATAACAATAACCGGATGGATTACTCTATTCAGTTTCTTCACATGGGTGCACGCTTTAATTCAATGACGAAATGTCTAAAAAGCTTCACATCACACCATTTAAGTACCACTTTGTAGGAATCAATCAGGACTTATCAATTCCATTCCAAGCTAAATTGTAGCTAGAGTTGTGCAAATACCTACCAACGTGTATTAATGCATGTGCATGAACATTTTAATTTTTCTAATTAATTGTGTTTTTACTACTATATGCGATGGTATGTTGTGCCTGAGAAGTACATATACCTAAATATGTGCGAAAGCAAGCATGCACGTATCTTTATATATATTTCTTTTTATTGTCAAAAATGAGTATATAATTAGTCTGCCAGTATTCGATAAAACAGCAGCCCAGTACAAGTTGAGATGCCTTTAGACCATAATTAATAATAATAAAATTATTATTGCCTATCCACATTGGGCGTGTCATTATAGTAGACATATTACCTTTAAGGAAGATAAACTCAATTAGTCCCAGTTCGTTCATTCGTGTCGCACAAACAAATGCCAGTGGGATTTTATGTGAATTGAATAGCGATTGTTATCAAATTATCGGCTTTATCATTAGTTTATGATCTGTGGCACTGTGTGGCAAACAATTAGTCCCAGTTCGTTCATTCGTGTCGCACAAACAAATGCCAGTGGGATTTTATGTGAATTGAATAGCGATTGTTATCAAATTATCGGCTTTATCATTAGTTTATGATCTGTGGCAATGTGTGGCAAACGCACGGCGTATTGCATATATTGCCCATGTCACTGTGTCACGTTACGACGCAGGACGCAGTCATCAACTGTTGACTGGGCTTCATGAATGGCACTTATACTATTACAATTAGGAATTTAGCTTTTGGATTAAATCCTACATATTATTAAAGAGCTATCTTGAACTTTCAAATATAAGTGTAGACGTCGAATTGTAATTTGCAATAGACGTCATCATTCAGTTTGGCTGGATCCGTTTCGATCGCTAAGAATTCAATAGAGATATTTCAGTACAATTATTCGCTCAATTCATCCAATACACCCATTGCACCCGACTCTAACCAAGTTCAAATCAACTAGGTTTTGACTGAATATCTAGGTATACGTGATCCAATTTTCTGTGCAACTGTAATCATATTTTTGAATCAATTACTAACTTAACCATCTTTATTACATCATCTGTCCATGCGCTTTCTGCATGCACACAAACAAGCCTAAAATAACGTAATGTAGAAGAGTAAATTGCATCGACGGCAAATCTGTTTCCCTTTTATAATAGGTAGAATTGCAATAACATTTAAGATAAACTTCAGAATGCAAACTATCAACAAAATATAGCTTTGCGTCTAGATCTAGTTTGCATTATGCCCTATGAAGATTATAGTCTGATTATCCTTTGCTACTGATATTAAGATCACTTATCATTAGTATTCTATATGAATGCACTTAAGTCTAATAATAAAATAAGTTAAAATATAAAAAAACCATGTATATAGGTAAGCAAAAACAGTCTCGTATAGCAAGTCATGCATATCGAACGAAGCAGCAAAATTCCAATGCGCACAAAATGGCTAGTGGTATATAGGACTGGTTTTACATGGGGTTATCAATAAAAAGCTGATATCATATTGTGGTGAAACATCGTCAATGGCGTCTTGTGTTTTAATAAATGCATAATATGAATATCAGTATCTGTATCTTCCATTGTTGTGTTCTTGTAGGTTTGTTGTACCTACATGATCTTCCTTTGTTGCTTCTTGCAAACGCAAGTCAAGCGTCAATATCATCAGCCAAGCAAAGCTGTTGTAATTTGCCATCATCACATATATAGCCACAATGATCTTGCCGATTTACCTTAGAAATAACACCGCGTTAATATTCCATTAATTAATGAAAAAATCGCTAACCTTATAGGTATACATACCATCATGCATATGAATATCTACACCAAAGTCTACCCCGAGTGGATACAATGAGAAATATTATCCCTGTTAGTACCGATGACTTGAAATATGTCAAACATTGAGGAATTGGTACAGCCAGCTACAAAGCTAGAATACAATCAAGCTTTACAACAATGAGATGAAATATTGCGAACAGCATTATGTATTGTTTTTAATGTAAGGCAAACTAATCCTCCTGTTCTATATTTTACTGCAAAAGTCGCAAAACTATATAGTTCTTACATCAATCTAAGCCAAGAACATTAGATGGTCTTATAAAAAGGAGTAACCCCAAGACATTGGTCATCAGTCAATCACTTTCGGTTTCTCAGCAAACAACTCAATCCTTCTCTCCCATTTTGGAATTTTCCAACCAAAACCAATCAACATGCACAAGCTCGTGAGTGTCATTCCCTTAAAGATTTTCAGCGCTTTTGTGAATTCGTGTTGTGGATTTGTGGGATAATTGTTTATCGTTTGTCGTTTTATTTAGATTGTTGTCGCTTTCTTCGCCGTCATCGCCTGCGTTAGCGCTGGTGGCATCGGTTTGGGACTTGGTTTGCCAGCCGCTGGGTAATTTTCTTGATACATTAGGTCGTATCAATTTCCAATAATTGTCAGATCCCAACTAATTAGCTCCGACTGGTAAATTTTCACTAACAGATACGGATTCGTTGGAGGTCTTACTAAGCTCCCCAACCTCGGTCACGGAAACATTGCCGCTGTCAACTCCAACCAAAACACTCTTGGATACCAACTCTCCACCCACGAACACGGACCAATCTCCGCCCGTAGCCACGTCCAAGCTGCTCACGCTCCCCTCGGTGTTGGAATCCCAGTTGTTGGATACGGTCATGGTCTTGGATATGGTCTTGGATACGGATACGGAGGATACGGAGGATACGGTCTTGGTGCCGGAATCATCGGTTAAGCCATTTGTTATACAAACGACAATGCATTTAATTTAAATGACTTTCAGCGAATCTTACTTTGCTGGCAAAATAAAAAATAAAATAAATTAAAACAGGTTCTATGCATCCTACGTACCGATTGAACTTTTGTTTAATTTAAATAATAATGCATCGTGGACATTCATATCCCATGCATTCGACCCATTCACTTTTATTCATACTATACAAATGATTAAACTCTTCATCCAAAATAACCAGCACCAATCACCCAAGATTGCAACTTGGCTTTGTTTGACTTAAAATCAATCGGACGCTATGTACCAGTCGCGATTATTGATTATGAAATTAATGTATATAAGCTTCATGCGCGTGATGCAAGTCTGAATAAATCTCCTTCCGCTCTTCACCTTGACCAAACAATTAAGTTTTCTTAATATTATGTTATGTGTGCCCATATTCATTTATGTATACCCAAGTATATATTTCTCTGGCATTATTACCACAACATAACATTCAGTTGAGCCTGAATAATTTTGTATATTGCAAAATGCGCTCAATCATTTGATGGACATGGGTTCAACATAGCTTCATATTTTATAACCATAATGCAAACAATACCTATAACATAAGGTAATTATGGTATATGATTAATATGATAAGAGCTATGAATACTTTTGTCCGAGGTTTATTGTGTATACACTGCTCAATTTTAATAAAATAAAATAAATACCCCTCGATTATGATAACAGTAAACAACCACGATGTGACATAATATTCCATTTCTTTTTGTCAGTTTGATGTCAGTGAGTCGAAGTCGAAACAACCATTGCAGTGCCTGTAGACATTTCCATTTAGGTATTCAAAAATTCACACAGCAGCGTGCTATTACCTGTGAAAAATTATACGAACTGAATTTACTATTCTAGCCATTTATCTATCATCCATCAGGGTTATTCTTTACGGAAGAGATCGTTATCATAAAAAATTCGCATGCTTAATCAAGCAAATTCCGTCATATATGTGGAGGTACGTTTTGCAAAGAAACCTATTGCATAAATAGCATATTCCATTGGAAATAGATACGCAGAGCTAATCAAAACTAATCAAACAAATTACAGTATTGTCTCATCCCGAAGCATGATGCATGAGCTAAAAGTAAGACAACTTATAATTGAATTGATATATCAGCCACAGCGCATAAAGTAATCCCACGTTGATCCGTAGCGGATTGAATTCTCACTCTATTTTTGTTTTCCCAATGTGACTTCCTGTTGAAGTAATTCACAAAAGTGTCTTCGATGTGTAATCATATTCATCTTCTTCCAATTTGTCTACCTGAAAAGGCATGTATGGCAGGAGGAGGAGGAGGGAGGAGGAGCTATCTTTAGCTCTTGTTTGCTGATTACATACGAAGTAAGCCCATACCTGATTTCTGTAATCTTACGATTAGATGGGTGATGTGACTGGAAATCGTGGTTTCCAGATAACCCAACAAACTAGTCCATTCCGTGGACGAAATATATAAATTCTTATATTTTAGGAATAATCATCAAAGATTGTGTGTGACAGACTATGCACTTGTATGTACACTCTGCTAAAAGTAATCGCTCGAAAGTAAAGAAAAATGCTTGCAATGTCCTTGATTTCGTTTTTTAACTGCTTGTACTGATATAGATTTCATAGTCGCACAACTCGACATGGCACAGAAACAATAATTTTTAATGTTAAAAACTCATTTTTAAATTCTTTGGGATATTTTGTTTTGTAGGTTCAATAAATATTTAATTGCTCGTGCTCTGTTATACGCAAAATACATTGTTCTTGACATGATTGTTATGGCGGGTCACACATAAACTTACTAGTCACACCACAGTAAAATAGTAAAGACGCAGGACGCGGAGTTCATTACCATCAGAGTTGATGGGAATTTGAACATCGCTAGTTCTCAACAAATCAAATTATTTTCGGAGTGTTATATTGTTGAGGCTCAGCCTGAGCATTTATTTAGCTACTATAGAGTATCGTATTTAGGTGCGAATGGAAAACCAAACCTGCTTCACACCTCCACACTTCACTTTTCATGGGAAGTTTTGCAAGGTGCCTTACATGAGTCCTATCATTAAGGTTAGTAGTTCTACTAGCGAATGCAAAGTATTCTTAATTCATGCATGATCATGATCCAGATTAAATGTATCTAGCGTCATCTAATCCTTAGATACATACTCAAGAATATTACCATAAATAAACCCATTCGTAAAACAGCATAACACAGGATAGCGTCAAGACCATTTTATTGATATCATATAAAACCCATCCTTACTAAAGTTTTTCAATTGAAATTCACACCACAAATTCTAGCACTAATTAAACTAACTATAAGTAAGTGAATACAAAATGACAGAAGAGTTCTATTTCTGTGCGAAAATTTTATGAGTTACTTATTGTGACTTGTCAATTGATATGAATTGCTTTACACATACACAATCAAACGTGATTGTGATTAGTAATCAATGGTTGCATAATATGCTATCATAAGAGCGATGTGGCGACTGTGGACGGACGGGGTCCTTGCAAATTTCGATTTTGAACTACCACACGACTCACAGAACAGTCTCTCAGTCCGGCGGCCCTGGCGGGGGGGCATAAGAAGATGCTATGCATTTTCACATGGAAACAAGTGAATTATGAGATCACGCATAATGAAATTAAAAATGCGTGTTGCGACTTGCGATGTGGCGATCGTAGGGCCTTCGAGCAAATTCGTATCGTGCACAAATCGCTAGTCGCCACCATAAAATTCGTCGTTTAATCAGAATCACAAGTCAAAATCCTCTGTTTTAAATTTCATCTTAGCCAACTCGTTACAGTGCAAGTGCAGGCCTAATCTTCTTCATCATTCATCATGTCTTGCTGCGGAGGTGGTGGTTGTGGAAGCTCAGAATGTCCCCCTCCTTGCCCACCTCCAAAGGTGATGTGCTGTGGAATGTCAGGGTCAGTATGCGTTCGGCTGCCTAACTGCCCTTGTTGCCTGCCAATGTGCTGTCCACCTCAAGCTCCTCAATGCCCACCTCCTTGCCTGTGTTGTCCACCACCAACGTGTGCGTCCAATCCGGGATGCTCCTCATGTCCTCCGCCTTGCGGTAGCAGTTGCGGCGGTCCTGCCCCATGTTGTCCTCAACCTTCACCGTGCCGGCCAAAAGTAATTCTCACAAAATGTCCAATGAAATGTTGCCCGAGACCACGACCTAAACCTGAAGATCAATGTCCAGATCAAGTGACTTGGCCAGATCCTCCAAAGATTGACATGTGTTGCTCCACCAGTTGCCCACCAAGGAAGATTGACATTTGTTACATGAAGGTGTGTCCAAGTCCACCACGATGCTGTCCTCCAAACTTCCCTTGTGCGGCAAAATCCTCCCTAGGTGGGTGCTGTCCTGGACGAAGGGGATTTTGAGGTTGAAGCTTCCCAACTTTGCAGTGCATTCTCATGATATGTTTAATGATAGAATCGAATCAAAATCGTATTTCTTGCTGCCTTGCTAGCTCAAATTTGTTGTTTACTCGATATGATATGATGATGATATAACTATTTCCTATTTAATAAATTATTTAGTACGATTTAAATAACAACAACATGGAGTAAGATGTGAGATTTTAAGAATTTATTTTTGAATTCTGCGGAATGATTTGATCTTGACATTTCTCGCTTAGTTTCACAAAAACAATAATTCTTTATTACATTTTACAAATCTACATAATATACTTACAGCTTCAAGTCGTATTTGTTTTTATACTTGCATTTTCAATATGACAATATGTATAAAGAAATTAAATGATATCGATATCTCAACTCAGGTACACACCACACTTTACCACTACACGAGATTTAAGTACACTACTCTACTAGTGCTACTTGAGTTACTACTGTTATTATACTTTCCAAAAAAAATGAAAAATACATCAAATTGACTGACACGTGAAATAAAAAACTAAATTAAAAATATATAACGATCATACGAGATCTATCATCTTCATCTCATCAAATATACATTACATACATATACTATATTATATGTAACTTATTACAGTATAGTATTAACCTGCATATTTTGTCGTTTCGATATTAACTAATGAATTTATGGTATTTTGACCTGTAGGTCGTATTCACGGCTATTTAATTTGCCAGGTCGTGCAATTTGCATAAGTATACAATATCCATCTATAATCTGTAATCTGTACATGGTATATAGCCTAATTTCGGTTGTGGTTGTGACTTGATGATATTCTACCTATTTATAATAAACCACATTGATTACAAGAATTTAAAGTTATGTACGAATACAATAATCAAGGTTTTCCGGAGTTAAGAGATGATGTAATCCACAATTAAAACAAGTCCACCAAGCAGAATAACTTAGCTCGCTGCCAAACTTAATGAGCCGACCTGACAAACCAAAGACCTCAACCAAGCCCAACCTTAAACGCCTTACAAACCTAGTGACCCTTGGTCAAACCTGTCGACCAACCCTTAATGAACCGAGCACATGATCTTCGGTCATGGGTCATCCAACCTCGCCCCCTGTATCCCTGTATCAGCCTCGCCAATCCTCCAATGCGCAACACCCCCTATCCCTATACTATCGACTTAAAGCACAGACAGACGGCCTGGGCAAGATCATAATCTCATCATTGCTTCGCAGCGAGGTAGTAAATATCATAACCATTGACAGATTTTATTAATCATCTCAATTTATTTCCATAAGTTCAAATTCTGGACTGCTTGGTTCCTGTTCTTGGGAATATGAATCCATACCAATATGTGAAAGTTGGGATGGACTGCGAGGATGCCCACTTTCATCATCATGCTCTTGCATCATGTGCTCATCTAATAGTTCTTGACTTCCCATTAGCTGTCGACATATTTGACACACGAAACATTTTCCGTGAACCTCTTTGATATGGTTATCCAAGTCACCATCTTGTGGAAACACTAAAGTGCAAAAGGGACATCGGCTTAGCTTATCCTCAAAAGATGAGGATGTGATGGATGGGCTGACATAATCGTGCTTTGTTCTTAAATGCTTAAGCAAATCCTTCTTCCATGAAAATGATTTCGGACATTTTTCACACTTAAACCTGATACGGTCAGATTGATGCACTTGCCGGTGCGCATTTAAATCATGTTTGAATTTAAATTCAGCAGTGCAAGTGTTACACTTAAAAACGGAAGCTCTTTTATGGTACCACATGTGTGAGTTAAGCTGGTGTTTACTCGGATACAACTTTTTACACAAAAGACATTTGAATGTTGGAGAACCATTACTATCCCTCACCATAACGTATGACTCTTCGTAGTTAAAATCGGATAGGAGGGGACTAGAAAGGGAAACAACGCTGGATTCTGATGATACTGAAGAGGTCTTGGTTTTAGTATATTTCTTGGTGTGTGAGCCAGTACCTTCCGAACTTGCGCCGGACTCATGGCGTTTCTTCGTTCTATCTGTGGCGTCGTCTTCTTCCTGATCCATCGTAAAGCTTTTCCATGATACGTGACGGATCTTGCTCAGAGCCTGTTTTACAGATGACATTCGTTTCCTGGCATCTTCGGCTGATGTGGTAAATTTTCTAGTAAATGCTGTGCCGGACACCCCCAAAACTTCACCAGGTAACTTCGGAATGGCTAATAAGCCTCCCGAAGAACTTCCAGACGGAGAGACCAAAGGATCGGTATCTCCAAGAAATTCACTATGATCATCGCAATCCCCATGATGGTCGTGGTCCGCATTATCACCAGACGTAGAGGAACTTGTAGAGTTTGTATCGATGTTATGAAAAGACTTCATATGTCTTGATACGTGATGTTTAAGTCTAAATGACTTATTGCAAATCGTACAAGAAAACTCTTGCCCTTGTCTGTAGTATTGTACATGTTTCACGAGAGATTTTCTGTGTTCAAAACTTTTCCCACAGTCTTGACAGGTTAGCGGATTTTCCAGAGGTTTTGTAGTCACACCACAATTGCTTCCACAACCCAGCAATACTCCGGGAGGAATATTCGCAAAGTTGAGTTCGCCAACTTTTGAATTTGAAAACAGCATTTTACTGTCATCTGAGATATCTGTTCGAATAATGTCCTGATCCTGACCTTGAGACGTTTCCGATCCTTTACTGTCAGCGCCTACATCTCGTGGTATCTCAATTGTTAACGGAGACATACATGCATTGTTACCGCTTTCCTTGTTTGTTTTATCTAAGAAGCTGTCGAACTGTTTCATGGGTTTAAATTGAATCACAATGTTTCCGTCACTTTCCCCAACTTTCCCCACTTCTAGATTATCATCGTGTGATTCCTTTTCATCAGGTTCCTGACCTTTCTGACTATCAAAAAACTTTTGAATCAGGTTAACATGATCAGTTTCCGATTCCGTAGGGGGAACAGGTTCACTATCTGGGTCTTCCGCGTCTGAGTAGTTGTAATGGTGATCGTCAACAGTCTCGTCAACAGTCTCGTCAACATCATTATCATTACATGTAATAAATTCTGGAATATTCTTAGGAGTTGAATTATTCTTCCTGTGAACGACTTCCACATTTTTACTCTGTGAATGATCTGAGGGTAAGGGCACGTCGCCATCAGCATCAGTGTTTTTGGTTGAATTCTTGTTTCCCGATTTTTCCCCTGGTGGCGTTTTATTATTCATTAGTTCAACCTTTGGTTTCAAACTGGGATTTGGGGGAACAATCGTAGTACCACTGTCATGATCAGTTTTAATGTGATCATTCAGATAAAACCTGAATTCAAACTGCATTGAACATTGCGGACATCGAAACTTCGGTCTTCTATGAGTAAGTACATGTTTTTGTAAATACTCTCTCCGTGGAAAAGCTGATGTACACTTTTGACAAGGGAATATTCCTTTGTTTTGAACGCTTAGATTTCTGGACAAATTACCGTGATTAAATAATTTGTAATGATGATTGAGTAATTTTTCACTAAAAAATCGTGTCTGACAATCTGCGCATGTCAGTGACTCATCTTGTTGCTCCTCCTGTCGGTGCATGAACAAGTGAGCCGTAAAGTCTAACTTTTTGGAATATTCTGCTCCGCACACTTCACACGTAAAGTGACAAGGCCCCACCCCTTTCCACGAATTAGATAACCATTGTTTTGGTTCTGGAATGTCGCTGTCACCGTCAAGAAATGGTTCATCCGAGGGGAAATTATTTTCAATGTCATCCTCATCAAATTCATATTCATCTATCCTTGTTTCATACCCGTCGTTTGAATCATCCATATCCGAATCGGCTGATGAATACAAATAAGGTTGCTGAAGGGGTTTCATTTTTCTGTGTGATTTGGATGAATACCAGGAAGTTAATGCGGATGATGTTGTCGAATTGCTTCTAATTTCGCGTTTTCTTCGGGCTGCGTCCGCAGCAGCGTAGTATTTTTTAATGTTATCTACGGCATTGCGTCTAATAATGCTCGAAGTTCTAGCTAAAGTACCCTGCTTTTTCATTCGACTTCCTTCCCTACTTGAGAGAAGAGAAGAGGGCCCGCTCTGTGGTATTGTGACACCTGTGGATGTGGATGGGATCGAATGATTTCTACCAGGACGTAGTATATCGCTTAAATCTAAAGTAGACCCACCAGCAGCTTCTTGCTGTTTGTGATAAATTGTTCCATAATGCCGCTTCAAGCTACTCAACGCCGTGAAGCTCACTTGACACACGTCACATTTAAATTTGTTTTCGTTACTAACGAACTTATGTTTAGCATACACAAATGTACTACGGTTGTTCCATCTGTTGAGTTTCTTATGACTATTTGGCTTTTCTGCTACTTGAGATGATTCTTCTTCTTCTTCTTCTTCTTCTATCTTCTGCGTCTTCAAAATTACTGGACATGAGTTGGGATGTAACAGTGGCGCTGGTGTTAGTGTGAGCAGAAGATGTTGAGGTTCGTGCAATTTCATGGCTTCTATTGAAATTGATAGCTGACAATCTCTCCGCTAACTTTCTACGGTAAAGTTTCCCGCTGATGCTTTTAACGTCCGATAAGGGTTTTCGGGGGCGACCACGACCACGTTTTTCAGGTAGAGTACCGCTACTGGAGGTGGGTGACGGACTCAATTCGGATCGATGAAGACTGTGATCTGCGTCAGGATATAGACTTGAGCCAGACGTTTCATTTTCATTGATTTCTTCTTGGCGTTTTTTGGACCGCTTTCTTCGCGAAGGAGACCGAAATACGGAAGGTGCAGGAAGTGCGCTAGGAGATAGTAAGGAAGACTCCTACATCTGTGTCATCCGTATAAGTCAAGAATGTATCTGCCGGTATTTCTTCTTCCTCGTCTTGCTCGTCCTCTTTATCAGAATCAACTTGTTTTTCTAAAACTTGCATTTCTGCTTCATCATCGGAATCATCGTCAACGGCTGGGTTATGGGTAACGGAATCCTCATACTGGTTGCTTGCTTCAGGGGTAGGTGTTGAGCTACTTGATTCCTTTGAACTTACAGATTCATCATCATCCCTCCCGTCTAAATCCAAATCCATTTTAGTAGAACTTAAACGCGTAGAATTTGACGATTTGACGATAGTAGATGGTGTAGGTCTAAAAATAACCGGGGACTTCTTGGCGCGTAAGCTTTTTCGCAAAGAAGTCAGTTGATTCTTTGGAGA
This sequence comes from Dicranocentrus wangi, assembly GCA_036850665.1. NCBI lineage: Eukaryota > Metazoa > Arthropoda > Collembola > Entomobryomorpha > Entomobryidae > Dicranocentrus > Dicranocentrus wangi. Next base: position 30,809 of record JAANSN010001611.1, read on the forward strand.
TCTTTGATTACGTACACTTCCTAAAGCTCGACTTATCCGTCTTAAAGACGCCTTTCGACGCCTAATCTCTTCGCTATGGACTGGATAAACGCGACGTGTACGAGTCTTCTTGGGGGTTAGTTCCACGCAATTTTTGACTTCGTTCCCTACTGAGTTCCTGAACGCCAACAGTTCAAATCAAATTTTCAAGCATTCATCATACTGCTGTATATATTTATTTTCTTTTAAAAAGTAATTCTATATAAATCACTACCTATTAGATCTGTCCCTCCTTGCAACTCCACTCCAAAGTTTATCTGAGTTATCCAAACCTTTAACGCTTTTGCCTTTTTCGGAAGCGGATGAAGAAGGACAAATTCGACTGGAAGAGCTAGCTTTCTGTAACGCGTCCTCTGCAAGACGCCGACAACTATGTTCAATTACAACAGCTGCAGACAATGATAATTTTTTATCAATGTTCTCCGAGTGCTTGGACGACTGCCTGTCGAGCGATTTTGATTTCTTACAATTCGAATCTTCACCATTCTTCTTGTTAAACTCCTTACGCCGTTTACCCATAACTTAATATCACTGAAAAGACCACAATCAAGACAAATTATACAATCATTAGTAGAACAATCAATCATCAATTATCCTCTGACGATCTCCGTTCAAAAAATAAAAAAAAAATGTATAAGGCATATAAAATACAAATTACTCTCATCTTTGTACAATTGAATTGTCCTTACCAGTTTTCACGAAGAGTCTGAAGCCCCTTTTCCTTCGTGTAATAAACATTGAAGAATGCAATGACAATGATGATAATATTTCTGTCAGATCTTCTCACAAGACTTGCCTAACCTATTTGGGTGACCCAATGAAACAATAG